>QVNV01015461.1:0-61871 GCA_014825455.1 Pseudomyrmex pallidus | reverse complement strand
ATTTATTGCATATTTCGTAGAAATTTAACGAGCGTGATTTATTGCAACAAATCGCGAATATAATGCCGCAAGACACAATTTCAAACCCCCTTATACGCATTCGAAGTCCACACGCAGATCCCTTAAATTCTTAGACAATCAATCCTGTTTCCGTGACAGTTCAAATCCAGCGGCATTTATAAACGTCCACCGACACGAGCGTCAAATTTCAAACGGTACGCCAGCGTAGGAAGTGGAAGTTAACTCTGCCGCAGACAGTTGAAAAATCGAACCGCGCGTATGGTAATAAGCGCATGAAACTCGCCGGAAAGTTTACGAGCGTGTATAAAGTGACGTGAGCCAGACGCGACGGCACGGAACACCGTAAGTGTCGGGGAGCGCGATAAAAATGGCACCTGTCGGTGACCGAGGAAGCCGCAAAAGACGAGTTTTTCGATTGTTATTGTTTCTATAAAAATTAAAATAAAAGACGTTCGCCCCCGTAACTTTTACGAGCTACTTTTCGTTATCCCCGCTGCTGCTCTCCGAGAACCCACAAAATATGTATTTTCCGCTCCGCGGTTTATAGATAGCTCCGTGTACTTACAACTCAGTCGGAAACATGTTGGTCATGTCATTTCCGTCGGCGAGTATATATTTGACGCGGCATCGCTTTTGACTGCCACACGGCGCGGTAAAAGAGACGCATCGATCTCAAAAGCTCGCTCTCACTCTCACGAGGCAACTTTCGCGCGCGTCGCCCACGATCTTTCAGCAGTCAAATGTTCCGCGAGGCAAAATTTCAAGTGGTTTGGAAACGAATATCATAACACACCGCGGGAAAGCACTGCTTGGAAACGAGAAACGCACAAACTTGCACACGTCGAAATATTTTCTCGCGAATAGCGCGCGCGCGCGCGCATACACACACACGCGGTGTTATTCCGCACATTTAACGCCGAATTTAATTTATTCGCGCGAATTTCTCGTATCGCACTGATAAATGTTGGATTTGCACGAGGTATTATTCGCGTCTACTGAAAACACACGGTGTTAACACAACAAATCAAAATTTTTACGCGCAATTCTCTCTGCGCGCGGGATTTTCAGTAAACGAAAATTTATGAAGCACCGGAAGAATTTTATCTCGTACTGTCGCTCGTTGCTCACCGACGTCAAGTGACACAGTTTCTCGTTGCTCGAGACGCAACGGCTTATCAGTTACCGCGTCGCGGAAACTTTCGGACAACGGGGGAAACAAACAGCTCCCGGAGAAAACTCCCTTGAAGAATCTTCAACTCCGAGCCGCGCGCGGAATCGGATAGCTCCGACACGGAGAGAAACAGGGCCCGAAGAGACGATCGCGAAACGTCGCGAGATATTGTTTACTCGCAATGCCGCCGGGAACGTCGTTTCGGTGGGACGGGGGGAGACGACGGAATCGAATCTCGCCCCGATCATAGAGTCTTTGAGTGCACTTCCGCGCGACTTGGCACACGGAATTGTTTCGATATCGGGCCACGCGAGAGGAACGACTGCAACGATGCGGCAATTCGTAATCCCTTCGGGGCCCACGCAAGAAGGTGCGTATAGCGCGCGCGCTTCGTAGCTTACACACAATCCCTCTCCCTCTTTCCCAAACAGGAAGCGTATTCCTACGAAGGAAGTCGAGGGACGCAACGAGGCGAACAGAAGGCGAACAGCGAGGACGACGGTGAGGAACGCGGAGAGGAACTGGATGCACCCGAAACAGGGATTTCGCGGAAATCCTCGATCACGCTTGACTGAGCAAAATATCCTTCTTCGTTGCTATTCCTGGAGTTTCGGGATCTCGAGACGGCCGTCGGGTCGGTCCCGGTAGTTCGCCGTGGAAACCGGAAGGAAAGGCGCGGCGCGGGAGGCCTCGCCGGAGGATCCAGCTGGAAGGAAAACGGACGATCGAGGGAAAAAAAGACGATGAGGGGTGGAAGGGAGCGAGAACCGGGGGAAAGGTCCTGCATTGCGACAACTAATGAACCATCTTGGAACGGACCTCCGAAGTCTCGTGGGACGTGACGGCGCAATGCAGTTACTGGCAGCGGTGGCGGCGACGACGAGGACGTCGTCGACGCCGGTAGATTCCGACGACTTTTTGCTCTCATCATCTAGCGCCACCCTACCAATTTCTCTTCGCCGCTCCTATTTCCGAATCCTTCGGTGGAACCCCTCCCCGTTCCACCGCGGGTCTCGTCTTATTCCCTTAAAACGCGCCCACGTTCTCCGCCGGATTCTTATTTGAATTCCCTGGACGAACGGACGGACGAAATCCCCCTTCGCAACGTTTCCTTCTTTCTGATCTCAAGTTTGATCGGAGAGACGGGGAGGAGGCTTGGCCGACGCGGCGAAACAAATTCACGGATCAAGGAGCGGTAGGAGGCGGAGAGCTCTCGCGGTCCTTTACTTAGGCCGCAAGTTTATTTGGTGGAGGAATGGTTAAGTTGTCAATTATCCGCGAACCTTGTAATCACGCGAATCTCACTGTTGATTCGGACGAAGTTTACATTGGAAAAAACTTATCTTAACCACGCGGTAAAACTGAGAAATGATTGAAAAATAAATCTTGAAAAAATCGCAAACATCTAAAGATATTCTACACGAGGGGGTTGTATCATTTGGGACTTGATAAAAAATATCTTGTTATTATCTAATATATATGTTATCTATTAAATATATTTTATCTCCTTCTCATTAATTTTCTCTGCTAGTTAAGTTCATAAAAGAGTTCGTAAAAGAACAAACAAGGTTATTATTTAAAGAATCACGCATCGTCGTGAATGTTTGAACTTCCGTCTGACCGCACGAGCGTGGCGAGTCGGCATGCGACATTCCCCACGAAAGTCGATGAGAAAACGGTGAAACAAGGTGGCGAAACAAACGTAGGGATCAGAGAGAAGAGCGAGAACGCGTACTCGTTCTTTTCGCCCTTCGTCTTTTTTCCTCTTCACTTTTCCGCGAGAGGCTAATCGCGTTAAAGCGGACGTGCCCGAAACTAAACTCGATCCCAGCTGATCCCTCGCAATTAGAATTCCGCTTTACGCGAACGCCTCCGGCTGCGCCCCCGAACATGTTCGGCACCTCTGTGTCTCACTCCCTTAAGCGTATCTTCCCCTCAACATTCGCCGCCGGCTCTTTCTTCCGGTATTTACTTTACATCGCTCTTCTTCGTCTTACACGATCCTCGTGCACGAAGCAGCGCGAGCAAAATTCCAAATGAAGAGATTGCGCGAGACGCAAAAAGTCGCGTCTCATCTACTTCTCCCGCCTCGGAACCGAGCAGTAATTACGTTAAATGCGAACGGGATTCCGGACTGCCAAATGATCTTCTTCTTCTTCTTCTTCTTCCTCCGTCGCTTCGCGACGCTGTCCCGATTTTTCCGAGCTATCTGTATGCGGAGGACGAGCTACTTTTCTCGTTTCTCTCTTCGTTCTGCGCGAGGTTTCTTTGGAGAACGCGCTTTATTTTAAACTTCAACGCTGAGCCGCGCAACTTTCCGAGCCGCAATTGTCGGAGACAGTCGCGAAAACGCAACTAATAAAATAAAAAAAAATATCGAAAACGCGCGGAAAGAATCTACTGAAATTTTTCTCAGATTTCTCTTCTGTAGAAAAAAAAAGAGACAGGAAAACGTGTGAACAGCAGTAATGACAATCGCCTCCGGCAATTTTCAAATCTCTTCCCCGACCGCTCATCTCCCGAATCTTTTCTTTCTTTCGACTCTATCCATTTCGACCCGGCGTTTTTCCAGACTTCATCAAGTCGGTTCTTCTTTCTCTCTCTCTTTCTCCGTCGGCCCCTTATTTAAATTTAATTACCATGTCGGAGCGCGAGGAAGAGGCGCGGTTCCCTCGCACGACTTGGCGCTGCGCCGTGAGATGAGGTCAAAGTGTGCACCCTCCGCGCT
Source organism: Pseudomyrmex pallidus (assembly GCA_014825455.1). Lineage (NCBI taxonomy): Eukaryota > Metazoa > Arthropoda > Insecta > Hymenoptera > Formicidae > Pseudomyrmex > Pseudomyrmex pallidus. Next base: position 57,951 of record QVNV01015461.1, on the reverse strand, counting down.
ACGTAGATAGGTAGCAGAAATCCCGGCGAGAACAAAGAAAACCGACGGGCGCACAAAGAAGAATCCACGCGCGGTGGATCCTTCGCGCGTTCTCCCCCTTTCCCGCCGACTCTCCGGGTTGTCTGAAACCTACCGGCACGAGGCGGTAATTGCGTTAAAGTGGACGTGGGTTACGCCGCCCCTTCCGTACGCGGAATAATAAATTCCCGACGTATACTCTTTCCCTGTAACGAAAGTTAGGGGGGGGCCTCGCCGTCTTGTTTCCCGGTCCGTTAGCGCGGCCGAGTGAATTTCTCCTCACCTTCCGCCACCTTCGTCGTTTTATTCTTTTTCCCTTTTTTCCCCCTCCTTCCTTCTCTCGTCCCGAAAATCCTCGAATCGATCTGAGCGCAATAACTCACCGGCCCAACCCTCGGCCCTCATCCGCGTCGATTATCGCGCGCTTCTTCTTGTTTTATCTCCGGCAACGTACGAGTGAAGTTCGAGCACGCCATTACTCCTCTTTCCTTTCGCGTCCTTCCGAGAATCGAGGAAATTTATAAGCGTACGTGCGGCTTTCGGACATTCGACGCGGACTCTCGATCTGTCCGTCAAATCCAACTAGTTTTTAATTGCGCGGAAAGAGATTGATTGAATCGAACGGAATCTGTCTGAAACCTACGCGTTTTTTTTTTCAACTTGTTTTCAACTTCCGTGCACGCGCGTAAAGTTCTTTTACGACGTCCGCGCGCGAAAGTACGTCGTCTACCTTTGAAACTGGTAGTTAGGACCGTCGCGCAACACTTCCGAGTTCTCGCGGCAACGTGGCCCGAAAGGGGGAGAGCAAATTTACGGAAATTTAGCTGAATATTGTTTGACTGGGGGATTCGCGCTCCAACGAGCAGTTTGCCAGTCCCGACGATCTTGCGGTTCTCTTCTCTCTCTCTCTCTCTCTCTCTCTCTCTCGAGTTGCGTGCAGAATTAACGTGGGTAATGGGAGGGAATCGAGCGTATCGTATTTTCGTGGATCGCCCAGCGCGGGCGAAGTAACGAAGTGCCAGGAATTTGAGGAACAGGATGGGAAGGGAGGGAAAGGAAAACGGCGAAGAGGCGCGGCGTGAAAACGGAAGACGCCCGAGGAATGCACTTTGCGCGGCAGAAAAGGACAATATCGAGACAAGGTGGAACGGATCACGTATCGGATACAGGGCGTACATACCGAAAAGGAAAGCGGAAAATGTCACGTAGCGGCGAATCGCGCGGGAGATCGCGCGCGCGCTAGCGAATGCTGCGGCGGGACGAAACGCGAGGAAAAGAGAGCCGGGAGAAAAATAAGAGAGGGCGCGTTTACGTGCGTGGAAAACCTGGAGAGGTATCGGCGGCTGCATCGAGTGCAGGGACACCGGGAAACAAATATAACACAATAAAAGAAGCGACCAACACACAACGCGAAATGGACAAAGAGCGACGTAAGCTCTTGAACGAAAGAAGGAGAAATGAAGTGGAATAAAGCGAGAAAGATTCCGCGCAAGAGTTGGGAGAAAAAAAAACAGAGAGACAAAAAGAAAGGGTAGGAGTCACCTCGGTGTACGAGGGCAAAAGTGGCGTCAAGTAGAGGAAAAAAAAAAGAAACGGAAGAGCAATGAAAAACGGGCGAGCGAAATATGTACGGAAACGGGCGCAGATGAGAGAAAACGAGGAGGAGCGCGCCCGCGTCTACGTTCGTTCGTGAAAAGAGGGAAAACAAAATTGAGGGAAAAGGAAAAAGAGGCGAAATAAAACACAACGCAAGATAGAATTCGCACAGGGGACGACATTAAGAGAGAAACAAGAACGCAGTGCGAGACGCGCGCGAGAGACGTTAGTCTAACGCACGCGAGTATGAAACGAGACGCGCGTTGAATGGGATTTAGTAAAGAAAGAGGGCACACATAAAAGATGTAACTCTGTAACAAAATTAAATAGCAGAAAAATCTGCAATATATATATCGCGAAAGAACATTTTACGTGGAGAAAAATTATTTTGCAACAAGACGTAAAAGATCATTGTGTTATTTCAAAATCCAAGATAAAAGAAAGAAATGGAAATAACCATTTTAAAAAATTTCATTAGTGTCATTTGGTATCGTTTTATATAATTTACAAAATTACGCAAATAAAACTTACACTTCAAGAGAATCTAAACCTCCTTGTTTTCCACAGTCACAATTTTTTTAAATATTTATTAGATACAATATTCACTTCATAAAACATTGATAAATTTTTCTCTTTCCTTTTTTGTTTTTAATGCGAAATGAAAGCGACTGCTTTATGTTGGAAACTTCATTATCATTGAGCTCCTAGTTTCATTTCCTAACGTTTCTCAACCGAGCAGAGAGAGAAAGACGAGTCCCATCGGGCACTGCCGGTTTTATAAATCGCATCGAGCGTATGAAAAGTCGATAGCGCGACGGAAGAGGATTCGGCGACGGACGCAAAAAGGACAACGGTTGCGCGGCGAGCACGCCAAGCGGAACGCACGTTCCAACGTGTGTCGGGAGAAACGACGAGGGGGCGAAACGGGTCGGGCGCAATACGGGAAAATGTATTTCGCGAAAGACAGAGACGCAGCAGCCCCGGCAGCTCCATCGCGCGCGCTGCGGCACTCGCTTACTGCTGCCGTTGCACGGACGACGTTATATGGCGGACAAGCCGTTTCACGCTACATTTACCATTTTATTTTATTTCGAAAGGTATATATTTTTAGATTTCGCGCTGCGGAAACTCGTTGCGCTTCCACGTTCGATGTGGGCGTGTCGTCAAATTTCCCCTCGTCACATTTGACGATTCCTTAATAGAGATATAGAAACTCACTTAATTAAGTCTCACATACACGTATTGTTACTTAAAATAATTGCAATTTATACAAAAGCTTCAATTATTAAATGTTTATTATCTTTATGTGGAATTGCAATTACAATTTTTTTACTCTTGTGATATTATAAGTCAGGAGAAACACGATGTTTTGCAGCGCGCGACGGGGTAATAAAGTAAATTCATTTCCATCTCCGGCCGCGCGCTGTGTCTAGGAAGCGCCAGCCGCGGAAGCGACCCTCTCTCCCTACAACCCCCCCACAAGCGACGCTTTATTATCTCGAAAGCTATTTCGCCGGCTGCCTACTCGCTAATAGGATTGTCACTCGCGTGCCTTTTGCGCCGAGTACAAGGGCGGATAGTTCCAATTCCCCGGTATCGCAATCGTCGTCGACGGTTCAAGATATTCCGGGTCGCGCCCACCAACTTCGTGCCTCGTTATCCGTTTTATTTCCCTCGGCGGTGCGTTCTTCTCGGCGGAAGAAAAAACAAAAAAGAGAAGGAAAAAAAAATTAGGCCGAGGAGGGAAACAAAATAACCCGGGGGAAGAAATAATCCGAAGACGCGAATTATATTCTTCTTCCATAGCCACGGGTGGTCACTTCGTGAATTAATATAAAGTCAGATAGACGGACACACTGGACCCTAGAGAGAGGGAGAGAGAGAGAGAAAGAAAGAACAGACTCGGAATTCAAAGCACGATTTCTAAACTTTTTTGATGGCTCAATTTCACAAGGAGACTCCGACCACGCCCGCCTCGCTCTCGCGACAATTCGCCCTACGCCCTTCTCGTCGTCGCCGAGAAAAGAACCCGAGGATTCGGGTTAATGTCGCCGGGTTGAAGAAGGAGCAAAAAAAAAAAAAGAGCAAGAAACTTGCCGGCCAATTCGCGGACGTGCCGTAGAGTCTAATATGTTTCGTATATCCCACTTGGCCGTTTCTCTTGTTCTCTCCTTCTCCTCGCGCCGCGAAAAAAAAAAGAACAAAAGACGAGAAGCGGCCGGAAAGGGGGTGGGAGTTCGAGGTGCTGTGCCGGTGTGTCTCGGCGCAGCACTCGAACCCGATCCCACTTTCATAAGTTTCCCTAAGTTTTGCGGCAGCTAGTGTCTAATAGCCGGCTTTTCTCTTCCGTTCTCTCTCTCTCCCATTCTTCCCACATTTCTTAGTTCCCTTTTCCACGCGCGTTCTATCCTCTGTTGCCACCAACATTCTGTTCTTCCGTGTTTCCGATCTTTCGTCGCGGCAATTAGCTCGACGAAGTTTACGAGAAAAAACTCTATGCAACACGCACACACGCACATTTGCCGAGAGTGAAAAATCCTCGAAGTAAATTTCTTTCCCACAATTTTTCATCCGAGTGGAATTTCGATAATTTTAAAAGCCGGGGATCTTCTCTCCGGAAAAATGTGTCACTCGGTCAGTAGTGCAGCTCGACGCGTGATCCGATTTGTTTTCTTCGTGGAAACTGCTTTGTGACGAGTGACGAGTGCGTAATCTCGTCAAAGAATTTTTTTACGACAATTGCAAGCCGAACGCGAAATACAATTTCACAAGATCTGAATCACTTTGCAAGAATAACCGCGAGATTCGCGAGTTCTGAAATTATGCCGACCAAACTGTCGCGCGGAATTATCAATGTTTCATCTCGCGTCGTAAAATTTCGAATCGCGTGCAGTTTCGTTACCATCCAGCCATAATTCACCAAGTATTCCCTAACAATTCGCGATTGCAACCGCGCGCGCGCGCGCGCAACTTCATCTGAAATTCTACGTACCCTTTTCTCTCCGTTTCCACCTCTTGTTCCATTACTTTCCCCCGGTCTTTTTGCCCGGTCTTATCGAGCGTGGGCGCGCGATATCGCTCTTCGCGAAACTCGGAAGTGAGGAGATAGGAAAGAGAAAGGTTCTCGCTCTCTCTCTCTCTCTCTCTCCCCTCGAAGCTTCCCACTTGACATCGAGTAACTTTTGATAGTTCGGCGGAACGGAGAAGAAAGAAGTCAAGATGGTGGAATTACACCGTCGAATCGTCCTCGTGACGGAATTTCGAGATTCACGCGGAATGCTGCTGGCAGTACTCCTCTCGTGACGAGAGGCGAGTCTCTCTGCCATTCGCAAAAAAAATCCACAGAAAACCTTTGAAAGTTCACCGCACGAACGAATTTCTATCGCGATACCACGCAAACGAGAGAACGCGAGAAATCGCGGAGATCATATTCCGAAAGGGAATCGACCGGACGACGTCCGTGATAAATGACGGGTTTCCCGTCAACGATATATTGAAATCTTACGAGATGCTTATAGCCCTCGAATGCACCATATTGCGACCATATGGTACCGTCGGGAAGAGCAATCATTATTGACGAAGATGTCAAACTAACTCGCGCGGAAGGAAACTAATGCGGACGTTCGGCGAAAGCGACAAGAGCTTGGTCGCGGGACTAAAACTCGAGAACGACGTGTGAACGACGCAAACAAACCATGTAACAGCCGAGCTCGTAACAGTGTTGAGGAAAACTATTCAATGTCGTTAAAAAAAAAGAAATATTAATCAAGACGCGTTTGAGCAGCGAGAGAAATTTCGCGTAATAAATTACGAGCAAAAATTGATTACGAGCAAAACTGTATAATATCGTCAGATATCAGGCGTGTTGCGCTCAAGTTACTCGTTAAATCGAATTACTCATACATTGTGCAAACGTTGAACGAGGATTTAAACTTCATTATAGCGAAAATTTCGCTCTGTGTATTCGGTGTAACGAAATTGCACCGCGGTTTGTTCATTAATCACGGAACCTCTCAATCGCGGTGGAACGTCTTCTCTCTTCAAACATTTCGGTCCATAAAGAAGATTCGATAAATCTCGGGAAAGGGGAAAAAAAAAGAAACGACCGGAGTCGCCGCTTTTGATACAGCGAGAGAGCACGTCGTCTCGTTATCGTCGTTATTTCAGAACTCGGTTCTCTTCGCGCGCACCAAGAGCCCACCACTTCATTTTTTAAAACGAAAATCCGCTGATTGACGAGTGTCTCTTTCGATGTCGATCGGTTCTCTGTTATATCCGCGCAATAAAAGAAGAAAAAAAAACGCGTGAAGAAGAGGATTATGAAGCCATCGATTGGTAACTAAGGAAGATTAAGTGACCCGAACACAGTTTATAAAAGCCTCTCAGCTTCCTTCATTCATTCATTCCGCCCGTCTCCTATATTTCCCTCGCGAGATTACGAAAACGCAATCATCCCCATTCTAATAAAAACTGTCATCGATGAATAAAATTTATCCACCGCGAAATGATTGAAGTGATTTACAATTACGAGAAAATCTCATTTGAAGAAGTGATCGAAGCGATATTTACAATACGAGAAATTCTCGTTCCAAGAAAATCTTTTCTATTCTTAAACGTTAATAGATTTTATTTCGTTTTTCAATCTGTTCTTTCTTTTTCTGATTTTCAAATTCTTTTTCTGATTTTTTCTTTTTTGTTTTATTAGATCACATCACACCTGTAAAACCGAAATCTCATATTAAGAGATTTAAGCGATGTCGAAAAGTAACTGTTTTGGGAACCGCATCGCAAATAAATAATCGGCATGTTCCCCTCTAATGGCTATAAGTACATCATTAACGGTCGCGCTTAATCGAGCGAGAATTTGTTTTCAACTGGCCTAATTACGTGCGCGGTAACCGGGAATATACAGCTTGGATAAACAGATGTGTGCATCGAAATCGACAACATTCCTAATTAATCGCTTCGGTAATGCGCGTTCCTGTTGGTGTTTTTCCAATTTCATAACGCGCCGCGCGATATACAGGGTGTCGGGAAACACCCTGTTTGACACAGTCGAAGGTGGATTTGAGTCGGTTGGAAAAACGACTCAAATCCTCACTGGCTCGTATTTAATTAATATTATTAACATTGTTATTAAAACTGTACGCGACTTTTCTGTTCGGACCCGATCTACTTTCGCACTTTGGCTGTGTCAAAACGTTTCAGACACGTTGTATACGCAAGTCGATGATAATTGCGGCGAGTATTTCGGAAATAATGCGCGAATACGAACGATCAGTATGTTTTTCATCAACAATTTGGAAAATATTCCGAAATCACTGCGTGTGCAAATTTTTTTTCACATCTGTTCATTAAGTTCGACTCGCGCAAACTTACTCTCCGATGTATTCGTGCAGAGTTAACATAACAAAAATAAAGAAAGCATTTTACTAAAAATAGGATTAATATTTAAATACCTGATAATTTATTCTTAATTGTTTCTTTAATAAATTTCCGGTCACTGGGACAGTTTTTATAATACCTCGTTATTGTTCCACGTCGCGCTCAGCTTTTCGCGTGTATTTCCACTTTCAGACACGACACGACGACGAGAAGAAAAAGAGAGACGAGCGCGACGAGGAGAGAACGAGCGTTATTCCGGCACGTTGCACGTGTCGTATAAAAAAAATCCGCGGGACGTGATGGCATATGGCAGATATAAAGGTGTACGCCGCTCCCGAGATCCGGGCATTTCGCGCCGGTTTATTAGATTCACGCGCGCGGGGCGACGCGAAAAAGTTGCTTCGGAAGGCGCGACCCAGCCGGGCGTTCGGGACGCGCTCGCGAATACGTTTGTTTCGGTTGATTTGTACCCCGAGTGTACCTCTTATTTCGCGCGGCGTATTCTCCGCGTTCGGAGAAGGCAGCGGCGGCGGCGGCGGCGACGACGGCTCTCGCGCGTCACGTAGCGCTGCAGCCGAAACGTGCTTCAATTTTCGGCGGCGGTGCGCGTCGGGCGGAACAATGCGCATCTACTCGGAGAAGTTGCCGGGGAAATGTTAACAACTCGCCTTTCAGCAACTTCTCGTCGAAATAAAAGCGCAACCGACGACACGCAGCGAGACTTCCATCACACAATCCCCCTCGACGTTCCTCGCCGTCGACGTTCATTTCGGTCTTCGCGTAACAATACTAAATGGCCGCTTCGCAGAAACGAAAGTGTGAAATTCCACTTTTAGAAACGCGATCCCGCGCACGTGTCACACACACACACACACACAGACGCGAGGAAGAGAGAAATAACAGGAGGAGCGACAACTTGTCGCCTCTTCTTGCGAAAATTCAAAAAGCAGTTTCCGAGCGCGGAGAGTACATCGATTTGCAGAGATATAGTGACAAATACATTCAAGTTTAAACAACGTCTACGCGAAGTAGAACATATAAGCATACACAGTTCTCTCCGCGCAAAGTTTCATGCAATTTTAAACACGTCTCGGCCCCAAAAAAGGAGTTAAGCTTCCTTTTCGAGATATTAGGAAGTGCAGCGGCAGTAAAGACGACAAGGAACGACTAGGCGAGGGGGGGGAGGGGTGAGGGATTTCAAAAAGTAATTTCGTAAGGTTCGGTTGTGTCACGCGCGTAACATTTCCCGCGGGACAGCCTCGAGTTCGGTACATAAAAAACATTTTTCTCCCGCGACGTGACGCGCGACGTTACGTGTTATTCGAAATACATATAGGAGAGTCAGAAAGGGAGAGAGAGAGAGAGAGAAAGAGCGAGTACGTTATTCACGTACGTTTATTAAATCCACACGCGCGCGTACGCGATGTGGAATTCACATCAAGATGGATTTTTTTTTTGTAAATATATATCGAACAGTCAAAATATTATCACTTCTGATCGAAATATTCAGCCGATATGTAATTCGCTGAGCAAACGTTCGCGCGCAAAATATTCCCGAGAAGACGGGAGGAAAATCGGCAGAGAAACAATATTTATAATCTCTGATTACTGTAAGACGAAAGAAAGGTTTTGTCGACGGAAAACAGCGGAAAAGCGCAAGCGGGATTTTGCGCGCGAACAAGAGTCGCTATTTTGTAGTTTATCATAAAATTACGCGATCCATCACGGACTATCACCCGCGCGACAATAGCTCTAAATGCAACACGCATTTAACTATCAACGAGCTATTGTTGTCGCGGCGGCTATCAAGAATTAAACCGGCCGCTATTCACCGCGTCGCAGATAAATTGTCGCTTTTGTCATTGGATCTAAATAATCGTTGCGTCCCGCTATAATTCGACCGTCTATTTTCGACCGGATGCGGTAACAGAGTAAGAAGCGTAAAACGGCAGATTGGATCGAAATAGTATAAAATCGCGTCAAATTCAGCAACACGCGCATCTGTATACGTTATACGATATTAACGTGTCCCGTGGCCGTTGCGAGATCGTGTTTAATCGGCGATATTTTAGCGCACGATAACCGTAATGGATCGCATCGCGCGCGCGATGCACAAAACGCCATTATTCCCGATATACAACACAACGTGCGCGCGGCAATGTGTTTCGCGTGACATCACGCCGCGCTCACGGGTAAATCAAAAAATAGAAATTTATCCGGATTGCGAGCAACCGATCCGTCAGAGAGGGATAGGACAAAAAAAGAAAAAAAAATATTTCCTATCGGATGTGTGACGTCGACACTCGGTGTCCGCGAATCGATATGTTCCGACGCGTCGCTCGTGTACTTTTCATAGAAACAGCACACGCCCAATTAATCGATTACGCGACGGCCGAACCGGTATTTGTAACAATGATTTAAAAAAAAAAAATGTAAAATGAAGCGCGTGCTATGACAGACGTAAGTTGCGATCAGAAAGTGCGCGATAAAAAAATTTGCACATCGAAACGCGCGTGTCGAGACTATTCGCGAATTTAAAACACGTGATATTGTTTCAAGCAAAATATTCAACAGAGAAAGAATCGAAATAATTTATTATACGTGCACACGTATTATAAATTATCGTATTAATTGTTATTTAGGATGTAAATAAGCAAACATTTTCATTTGTGCCAAAATTATGAGTTACGTGAATAAAATCCGCGTATTGTCGACGAATAAAAAAAAACAAGATAAAAAAAAAAAAACGAAACACATCGAAACGACGCATGAGCACATCAAGATATTTATATGCAGCGGTAGTTCACTACATTCGCGCGGATGTAGAGGAAGAGAGAGAGAAAAAAAATAACCGTGTAACCGACAGAACATCACTCGAGTAGGACGCGGTAGTTGAAAACCAACCGGGGGATGAGTCTCTCGGTTGCACGTCCGGGGATGGAGAGTGCGATATGTATGAAATTCAAGCTATAAAAAATATCGACGGAACGCACGCAAACGGTAAACAGCAACGAGGTCTCTATAATGTCGAACGAACGTGCGTGAGTGCGATAAAATGCAGTTAAATTGTGTCGAACGGGAGCGAAAAGGATAGCGAGAAGAGAGAAACGGGGAAACATGAGCACGCATCTCTTCTCCACGGGATGTTCCTCCGCAGCCGGGGCGAAATATTAGCCGCCCACGCGAAATGAACCATTCGTATCGTCTATCCGGCGATTTTCCTCTCCGTTTCCTCTTTCTCTCTCTCTCTCTCTTCTCCGGCTTCTCCGCGCGCGAAAGTCGTTGCATATTAATCGCGCGAGAACGCGCGCGCGCGCCCACGCTAATTTGTAAATGCAGTTTAGCGGGCACACGTCGGAGAAAGTTAACCGCACAATGAACTGAAGAACCGCGATACTTTCTTGGAACGGGGGTAACGTTGATGTCAAATAAATGTCGACCGACCCGCGCGAGCGGAAAATGGATTACGAGGGAAAGTCATCGGATTACTGCCCAAATTGGAAAATTATTTCCGCGAGTTTTGCGGCGTCGTCCTCTTCTCGTTCTATTTTTGATTTCTCTTCAACCTCTTTGAGATCGAGTAAATTTTTTTTTCTCAGAAACTTGCTGTTACATCGCAAAATTAAATAAAAAAAAAAAAAAAAAATTAACTGTCTAAAAACCTACAACGACATTATTGTTGATCGTCGTGCTGATAAAATCGTTGCGTGGTTTTGCAACAATTTAACAATTCTTTGATGTGTGCATTGGACATTAATATTAGTTATTCGCGAGTTTATTGAGTGCGCATGTGTATAATCGGAATTTGAAACATTGTAAATTCAATTATCGTTGATTATCGAGATAAATGAATAATAAAACCAAGTTAATTTCATGCGCACTCAATACATTACAAATTGCGCGATACATCGGTGTGAATCATTGTGCATCGGGGAAAATTGATATTATGCGATATCTGTGCGTTCGAATGTCCGTACGCGACGCACAAAATGACGAGAACGCGTCTTCGAACGGGCGCTTTCGTCAAAAACGAATCGCGCGAAATGATAAATCGTCGCAATTTCACGGACCGTTCGCCATGCAGTTGGAAAACGACGAATCCAACGGGTTTTTTTTCCGACATACGCGTCAGCTGAGCAACGGCTGAAAAAGACGACGATTCGGCCGCGATGCCGCGCGTGCGGCGCATGACTGTTTGCGTGGCGAAAACCTCGACGACGATTTCGCCAAACACCGGTCATCGATACTTTACGAGAAGAGGAAACCGCGCCACACGACACCAAAAGAGATTTTCTCTAATTGACTTGGAGGGTCCTCGTGAACTCGACTGGAATGCACCGGAACGCTACTCCATTAAATTCATCCCCCGCGATGAAAAGACTCTGCGCTCTCTATATCCGCGCTCTCTTCTCTCCTCCCCGCTCGTTCTTGGAATCAGCCCTGCCCGCGGTTAAAACCGCCATCCTCGCGTTCATTCCTTTTCCCATTCCTCTCCCCTTTTCCGCACCGTCTCGTCGGGCCTTTTCCCACTTTCGTTCTCGCCCACACCAACGTGGTTCAATATTTGCACACAGATCGATAACTCGGGGGTGTGGGTGAGAAGGGAGATGTGGACGGAGGGAGTAGACAATACTTTTCTCCGGCGGCATATCAGGCTCGGTAGATGGCAAAACGAAAAGGGCGGGAGTACGGTACGACGAGAGAGAGAGCTGAAATGAGAGAACGGGGCGAGAGGGAGCGGGTCGTTCGGGGAGAGACGGGCCGCTGATAGGTTTGCACAATATTGATTCAATAACGGGTGAATTCTTTGCCGCTTTACGGGCAAGCAGCACGCTCGACGATCGAGCAGCGAGAAAGGCGGAGAAGAGATGGATAAAGGGACGGTAGAATTCGCGGTACTCGAGGTTAAGGTGGAGACGATATGGTAGCAGGGCGAGAGGGAGAAGGGCAACAGAGATACCGACGCTGTTGGCGATGGCGGTGGTGGTGGTGATGCGCGACGGAGAATGGCAAGGGCAGAGCACGGTATTTCGGCTTCATTTCATCCTTTATGCTGAGGGGATGAGGGGGAGAAGTGGCGTGGAGCGAGTGGCGGAAAGGCCGAGAGAGGGTGGATGGAGAACGAGGCGCGCTGAATTACAACCCCTTGCGAGATACCGCAGAATTCGCGTTCAAGATTAAACGGGCGTAAGTCGTTTCGCCCTGCAGCATTTAACAAGGTAGCCCTTTGCGGTGCTGCGCGACGCGCGCTGCGTAGTTGTGCCGGTGTGGTGTGCCGAAACAAGCCGCAGTGTGTTCCATTCTTTCGCGTTCTTGAGCGCGCTAATCGTCGAGCACGAGTACACGGCTCTCGTTGCGACGACTGCGATTCTTTGTAAATATCAAGCGCTAATAATAACAATGATAACAGTACGAACTTATATAACGAAGAGAGAGAGATACAGCATATAAAGTACACATCTACTAATGATCGGACATTTTTAATTAGTCAATTGCTCTCTGTTCAAAGAATTTTTTACGACGTTTTTAATTAGTTTCTAAGTTCGTTTAAATACTTTGCAATCATTTCTCTAACAAACGTCCGGCTGGTGGTGCTTGTCCGGTCATTGGGACATTCACCTCAGTTTTGAAGATAATAAAAAAACGTTACGCGTACGCAAAGAACATTTGCGTGCGTTTGAGCAGATCTTGCAAAATATAATTTATTACGACACGTTGTAATAAATTACGTGTTAATCTTTTTTTCTACGCAATTTTAGCGCAAAAAGTGCGAGCACACGCGATATCTTTGAACAAACGCACACACACACACGCACACGACCAGTTGTGCAATCGCGCGCGACCGGATCGCGCGAGAAACGAATGCCCCGTTTCGAAAGTTCAAATTACTGATCTATGTGACGTGGCGCGCACACACACGGGCGAAAGTAAACTCAACTAATTTCATATATACGCGCCGGAGTTCCGGGAGAAACGAGGGGAACGAGAAGGTCAGGAGAGGAGAAAACAGAGGTGAGGGCGGACGTTGAGGGGGATGGGCGTGCAGTTAATCTTCCTGGTCCACTAGACGGCAGGAGAATCCGGCAATTAGTTCGTATCCACTGCATTGTCTTTCCGCTTGGCTCTCATCCCCTCTAATACTTCATACACACTCTTCCGGTCGAGATCCCGCGACAGTGTGTGAGCGCAGAAGGCGGCTAATGTCTTTCTGACTGTATGTAATTAACAACGGACACCCTCGGCGACGTTTCGTTTCTTCGAGTCTTCTGAAATTTTCTCTCACGCGACGATGACGTTAACGGATATATTAATTTTTGAAATATGACGTGAAGAAGGAAATAAAGAGAGAAAAATTTCAGAGAAAATACAATTATGCGGCGCACCGTCGGAAAAAAAGAGAGAGAGAGCGACACGCAAATCTACAAAATATAAAATATCAAGCACGTAATTGTAAAAAAAATCTAATTTTTCTTCCGAATAAACTTTTAACGCGATGGGAAGCTGCTGCGATAGGAAGCGCGTATAAGAATATCGCAACCTCGCTGCGCGCGCAAGAGGAAGTAGGACGAAATTAATCGAGCAGAAGAGAAACAATTAACGTTTCAACGAGCCAAGAGACGAAATTATTCCGTTCCGCCTCGAGTGAGAAGCGCGAGAAGGAAGTCGAGCGCGCGCGAAGGCGGGCCCGCCGAGACTTCGGCGTGTCGCGAAATTTTATATTTTATTCCAGACGCGTCCCATAAAATATTCAGGATGAGCGATATCAGCGGGCCGAGTCGTCGCATAAAGCACACCAATACCAATACGAGACCACCACCTCCCTACGTCTGTGCAAACACCGGTCTGCGTTGCGCTTCTCGTTTTTTCGCCCCGCGTCTCTATTTTCTTTTTTTTTCTTTTCTCTTTTTTTTTTTCGGTGCGACCCCGTGAAAGATGATAGCGTTGAGAACGGAATGCCATTAGCATTTCTCATTTCTGCTTTTTGCCGTCCCCTCTTATCTGCCAGCGGGCGACCGCGCGCGCTCGCGCTATCGTCGCGTGGATTCCGCGGCACGTTCGGCAGTACCGCGGAATATTCGTGGTGAAAATATACATATCCGGCTGTGTCGTGCCGCCTCGCGGAGTCCTCGATTTTTGTGGGTGACCTCTCCCTCTCTCTCTCTCTTTCTGTTCTTGTTTCCCTTTCTCTCTCTTTTTCATTTTCTCTCTCGCACGGCGAAGAATTATTCGGTGCCGAAACGTGACGCGCCGCGCGTAATTACGAGAAATACGCTGTTGGAATTGCAATTGCATACCTCTGCCCGCGTTATTTCTCTGTCCGCGATCGAACTTATCGCGCTTTTATGCAGATAATAAAATCACACCCACACAGATTTTGCACACGCGGCGATGTAATTATCTGACCTGTGACACCACTCTTTCAGACTCGCGCATTTATTTTATCTCTCCGTTCTCTCTCTCTCTCTCTCTGTACATTTTGCCATTTTACGTGTTTGCTTTGCGGACGACGACGGGAAGCTCGCCGCACGAAATACAAGATAATAAATATTCGCGCATCGCGCAATTAGCGCCTAATATAACTGCCCCCGATGCTCGTTCCGTTTTATATCGAACGCAATATCCTTTATGATGCGCGGACAAAATCCATTATTTCTCCGCATGCGATATTAAACGGAAATATATGGAATTTTATACAAATAAAGTAATATCTCGCCGTTTTTCGACGCGAGAAGCAATGTTCGTTCGAGTCGAATGTGTTGGAAGTCTCGCGAAACGAACGAGACAAACAAACCGGCTGTTGTCGCTTTGTGAGACGCTGGCGAGCGCAAAGTCAACGAAACACGAGAAAATCGTCAAAATCGCGCGCGAATCTCCCTTCGAGCTCTCTCTCTCTCTTTCTCTGCACGAAAGGAACAAGTCCCGAATTCGGTTTCTATATATCGCTCGACGTACTGCAAGACGCGAATCCCTCTTTAGGAATTATTCATTATTCCACTCTCCGACGTACATTCGTCCCCTCCGCACCCCCGAGTCTCTCTCCCCGTTCGTCCTCGGCACTTTACGTCCACCCACCGCAGTTCTCTTCCGCAGCCATTTTGCGACTCTGCCTTCTCAACTTCATCTACTCGAATCCGGGCGCGACTGCTGAAAGTTACATCGACGGAACGGAAGGGGAATAAAAACGGAGCGGCGTGCAAAAATTGAATAGTTAAAAATTCATTAAAAATCCAGATTCGCACCCGCGGAGACCGCGCGCGGCGACGTTTTTCAGCGTAGAACCCGCGCGCGCGCGCGTATTATATACACGGCTTCTGCCACCGCGCCGCCGGTACCGGCGGCGTAAGTGGCGAATTATGGAAATATTTATAACCGCGCCAACCGAACCGCATCGGAAGAATGTATCGACGCGCCGCGGGATATAAAAACCGAAAATAAAATTTCAGCGTGAAGAGAAAAAGCATTTTCTCTCTCACGAAAAATCGTTCTATTTACACTCATGCATGGACAAAAACAAAGTTTTGCTATTATATGGTCAGCGAGAAAAATCCGCTGAATCTACTGAATTTTTTGTTTCGTCAAAAACCAAATGTTTTGTTAGCAAAATAAAAAATTCAATAGATTTTCAGCAAACTTTTCTTTCTGCCCATGTAGCAACTAATCTTCTCGCCATTCTGCAATCCTTTATTTTTTTCCGTGTGATTATTCCGCGATAAATTTATTATGAGACACGCGCATGGAATATTTCAAATTAATTTCGTTTGTAAAATAACAAAAGAAACCTTCGGAATTGAAAACCCAATCTCCGGGCGTGTACATTCACTTTGCATACACTTAGCCGGTTTGATCTGATCAATGTTCGATACGCGAGTGTTTTCACAAAACAACTTTCGAGCGATAAAACCCGCGTCGGAACTGAACGGTGTGCCGTATCAATTTTGAGGGACGTAAAGAATCATAGTCGTTGAGGCTTGCAAATATCAACGCGAGACCGGGGAACAAACGCGCGCTCGATAGACGACGGCTTTCATTGTCCCGGGTATAACGAACGACCGTCGCAGTCAGGCGGTCGTTTTTCGAGGATAAAAAAACAAAAATTTTATGATCTATTTGCGCGTGTATATGCGCGATAACGTCGCGCACGCATCTGCCATTTGAGAGAACGTCCCACGTGGGAACGACCCCGCACAAGTGGAGACAATCGAGGTTAATCGGACAGAGGAAGAGCCTCGATATCGCCAATTTGACAGAACTGTCAGATTAGCGTCCCGCAATGATCGGAAATTTGTTAATTATTGTTATGTAAATATTAGTCGCGCAAACAACAGTTTGCGGGAAAAGTTTACTGTAAATTTCTTACTGTTTGATATGCCGGAGAGAGAGAGGGAGAAAGAGAGAGAGAGAGATCTGACAATTTCGACGCACATCAGTAGCGAGAGAAGAAGCATCAAAAGCGGCGGTGGTTCGGAAGATGCACGAGCGAACGCTCGCGGGTAAATAAACGGGTAACGACTACACACACGGATCGACGGATAGATGAAGATAAATACAGATAGATAAATAGATAGAGAGATAGATAGGCGGGAGAGGATGGAAAGACAAATAGATACATCCATCTTTATTTCGCGCGGCGGGGCTTCGGACACGTGGGAATACCATCACAGCGCCGGAAGCCACGGTTTCGCCGCCAAAAATCTCGATGATACACGGATGGAAGAGAATCGCTCGGTTCGAACGTGAACGTTTATAAAATCGGGAGAGGGAACACACAACCGGTTCGCATTCACGTTTTATCGATATGAAACGAAGGCCCGAGGGCGACTCTCGTCGTCGAAGAAGAAGAAGAAGAAGAAGACGATGCCAAGGTCGAGACGGGATTGGTCGAGGCCTCGTCATCTCGACCCCTCGCTGTCTCTTCGTCGTCCTCATCGTCTTCGACGTCGGTGTTGCAGCGGGCAAACAAAATATCGTGGTGTAACGGAACACGGGGGGGTCCCAAACCAGGAAAACCCGAGCAAGTGCTCGAGCAAACAATGACGGCGAGGCAGTATTGTTCTCCAAGTAATTGAATCCAGCCTACCATTCCTTCGGCCATCCGATGCTCGGCCCACACACACGGTTTCTCCTTTCTCGTATATCCGCGTCTCTCGCTCGGTTCCGTTTCCCTCGGCCCTTTTGTCGAAGTCACTCCTCGTTGTCTCTCCGCTAAGTCCCGATTTTGCGAGATCTTGTTTTTCCCTCTCGCTCGAAAATACTCCGGGAAAACACCCCGGAACGAAATGATGTTTGTCACATCGCACAAACCGGACGCGGAAAAAATTAAGACCGTCAAGTCAATCCTCTTTTAAACTGCGACTTGTGCGAATCTCCTCATCGAGTAAATTGAAGTTTTATATTAAATGCAAAACCACTCGCAATAACAGAGTGAAAGCGCTTAGGAAAACGTGTGTCGAAATTTAGTTTAATTGTGGCAACCGGTAACTGAGTGATTACGGAGTGATGCTTATTGGCTATAATTCCGCACCACTGAACATCTCTCTGTGGTTTCGAGTAACCGCAGCGTCACTCCAAGACAGACGTCGATTAATCGCGAATATATCGCGTCTGTCAGGAAAAGCCGGGGGAGAGATATTGAATGCAACGTAGAATTCTTTGTGATTCCGACAAAATCGCCGAAACGTCGCGCGATTGTCGCGCATTCGAGTCACGTCCCGCACCTGAAAGAGATTCTTTCAGGTGCTGGCGCTTAGTATATATTAATGGACACCCGTTACGTGAAATGGAATTTGTTCCGAATAGAGCGGAAATTCCGAGCGATAAAAGTAAATGACGGACACGCGTGCGAGGAAAAAGCGTATACGCGCTTCCAAAGGAGGGAACGCGGGTGATGATAAACGTGTGGTGTTCAATATGCGAAAAAAGACGCGGTCGCCAATACGACATCCATATAAAATAATGGCGCCGCCGCATGGGCGGATGTTAAACCGACGTATTTCCCGTGGCCCAATGTCGCAAACAGATATTGATATTGCTATTACATATTTGCACGCGAAACGATAGTCTGCGTTCCCGCGTTGACCGAACGCACACGTGGGACAAGAGACGGTCTCGAAAAACCATTTTCCAAGTATTTTTGTCACGAGCAGACACACAATCGCGCTTTTATCTATTCCCATTTAAGCGCAAGTATTTGACCAGAGCAATTTTGTCTCGGAGAGAGTCTCTGTGTTTTCCGACCGGCCGAATTTTTCATTTTAAATTTGTCGCTCGCAAAAATGTATTTCTAACTGGTAAATTATACACAAGTGTGTGCGTGTGTATTGCACCTTTTATATTAAAAATAAATATATAATTGTGCGAATATATTGTTTTTAGCGAGCAAAATGATTTTTTAATTATCGGCGCGAGTTTTTATTCCATCAAATTTTCGTAATTAAACCGCGCCAATATTCGCGACTTGCATAATAATAATAATAATATGGACGACATGTCGATTTTCGTGCGTTTGAAGCGCAATCGAGCGCGCGGAGGAGACCTATCACATCAGGCTGCGTTTATTGTACATTGAGAGGTTCCGGCGGACCGGTCGGTTTGCTTACCGAAGGCGTGTAACGTCGCATATAGACGTTCTTTTGTTTGCTCGAGATGAACGCGCGGGCGCGCTATGCAAAAGAGGGAAGGGCGCGAGTTTGCATTCGGTAGACTATCGAATTACACACAGCGCGCTGTCCCCGCTTTGTAGCTCCGCGCTGCGTAGTTTCCGCTAACAACTGCAGCATCGTCGCGGAGCACGTCATCCATTGTCGAATGGGAACGAACGTAACTACACGTGAAATCGTCTTTGAAGGCCGGTGTGCGTTCGATTAACAGGACTCACCGACCGACACATCGCGGTTTTCATCGCGAAACCGCCGTCGCGAACATGCGCGCGGCGCGAATTATCGTCAAATTAAACGATCGGATGTTTTTCTTTTTTTAACGCCGCGCGCACGACTCGACATCAATTGTGCGATAATGTCCACTTTTTTTTGCGAATTATTATTGAGAAGCTTCCTGTGTCTTTTTGTTTCGAGGTAATTAAAATTTACTCTGGCGGGAGAAGATTTATACAAAAAAATCGGTGGATTTCCTATGTTTCGCGAAAAATCTCAACTATGCTTCTCGGAGATTAGTATTCTGCGGAACTTTCGAGAGGGACTGAGAAAAATACTGATCCCGTCGCGTCCGAGCACTTTGCGCGGCAGTTCGAGTTTTACTTGCAATTACGGCCAGGGAAACACATCCTCGGAAGCGGACAGTCCGAGCCCACTCGTTTACTTCGTTTATTTACCGACGTACTCGCGTACTTGAGCTTTACTCGAGTAATTAGGGCTCGAAACGCGCGCGCGCGGCGCCGTCTTCAAAAGAGTGAACGAAGTATCCGTCCGAAAGCTCTCTCTATCTACGTCTCCATTCCTCTTTTCTCGCCGCTCCGGTCTCTCTCGGAAATCACAATCAGGATAGAAGCTTCGGGAATAACATTCGCGAAAATAAACAGAAAGACGCCGACGCGACCCGCTTTTTCGGGTTGTCACGAGCAAATTTACAGCGTGACCGTTTTACGTCGCTCTATACGCCCCGCTTTTAATAATCAAGTCGTGACGAAAAATAAATGGGATTCCACTCGTGGAAGAATTCGGAATGCGCGTCTCGCCGCGCGGTCTGCGTCGGAAAGTCGAAAGCGCGCGCACACTAACTTGGTTTCGCACACGCCGCGAAATTCCGTTCGCGAAACTATAGCGGATGTTCGGAAAGCGTATCCCGGCGGCGTTTTTGCCCGCCGATAGGATTTACACTTCAGCAGCGATTGCTGATTGCACCTACATCGCTCACGGCAGGTTCGAGTGAAACCCAGCAGCGATGCGTGCCAAGCGAAAAGTTCTATTTGCACTCGCTTTTCCGGAAGCGTGAGTATACACATGTTCGGCCAAATGTTGTTCCACGGAGTTGCAAATATTTGTATAAACAGCGGTAAAGATTTTACATAAATACAAATTGCGCGCGAAGCGAATACAAATTACTTATTTGCACAAGTTTCTCTTTCTTTTGGCAAATTACACGTAATTTGTTTTTTTCGACCTTTGTTTTTTTCCCCCCCTCTTACGGAGAATCGAGCGCTAATTTTATGCAAGCGATTTATCCGAGCTTTTATTCTACGTTGAGTTTCGTGTAGACTCGCCATTAGAGTTAATCGCGGTTACCTCAATTTTCTTTTTCTATTTATTTTACAATTATGTTCGCGAGCAAAGAGCGGTAATCGCTGACTAATGACGGAAAAGCAAACGTCGATTTTACCGCGCGGTGTCGATTTTACACCGCGCGGTAAGTTAATCTTTCCATGTAATATAATTTGATTAAATTGCGAAATTGATTTTTTTTTTTTTTTTTTTCATTATATGTTTACCGAAGTGTTTTGATCTCATTTCGCGCGCGAACACGAGGCCATGTTTCTAAATAGGAGCAAAGGCGTCTTATCAGCGTCGGAATCTCGAGATTCGTCGGTGTGCCACGGCGATATCTGGGATGTTTCGCGAAAAAATGCGGCGGCGGCGACGATGGCGGCGGCGCCGACGACGTGTCGCCGATTAGTCTGTCTCGTTCGCCTGCCTCGCAAATTCGTCCCCGTTCGCTTGCATGCCTTATCGACGGCGCAGATGCAAATTTAGAAATACGCGGCGACGTCGTGTCTAGTGGCTACGATGCACGCGACCTTTACATACTGGCGTAGGCCACACCGTAGCGTAGAGCCGCGGATGGATATTTTTGTAATTGAAAATGATCGATCGCGGCGTCCTGCGATACCAAGTGTAATAAGGTTACCTACTTGAAAACGCGAGAAACGTCCGGCCACGCGAGGAGCGGACGAAGATAATCGTCGGCAGAAATCAGATGAATTCTCTTCACGACTCTGAATATACATTTGTCGCCATAAATCAAACAAAGATCGTGTAAATGTCCCAGGGCAAGTGCCGGACTTTATTATTAAAGATATAATTGTAAAGCAATATTTATATAGTTATGGAAATTAATAATTGAAAATTATTTGAAAAAATACATCAAACATTGTCCGGTCTCACTCCGGGGATATTTACTTTAACGACGTATTAAACAGCAAACTCACTCTGTTCCTGATTGACGAGAAAGATTTCTGATTGCGGGATGAAAGCGCAGTTTACGTACCTGAAACAGAAAATAACAAAGTCGATGTGAGCGATATACGAGTTAGATTATTATTTTACTAAGCTATTCGCGCGCTTTATTTTGTCGCAATGAAAGTTGGGAGCGATAAAAAAAAAAAACTACGCAGAACGCGACTCTGCTACGCTCGGCAAAAGTGTACCGAGTAAGGTCACGTATTTAATAACGCTATATATGTATATCAGGCGCAGATAAATTGGATATGACACGTATCAAGATTTACCGCTCTTAACCGTCTCGGCTGAGAAGCCATAGATTTTGATTCTCAATACGATACACTCCTTGTTTGCTTTTCGCGAATTGGAGCAACTCCGCGACTCCAATTCTGTAAGGAGAGAGAGATTAACGCGATAAAACATGACCGCAGACGCGGTTGTTTTCACCGACGCGCATATTGACACACGTGCTCTTAATGTTACGAGTTCTTCGATTCTTTTATTAATTCAATATTTATGCAAAGTCTTTTTTTTTATTAGATCCGACAACGAGATTTGATCGAGCGAAATATACGAGAATTTCGCGATATAAAATTATATACGGGGAAAAAAAATGAAAAGTGTATTGTTTGTTCGCGAAATTCTTATTTATGACCTTGTCCTTGCGAGATCAAAAGAATGGCAACTATTATTGCGTCGCATGAATAAACGGGGGGAAAAAAAATGGTCGGTTGTGTCACAAATTGAATTCGGATATTGGTCGGCGCCGCGCGCGTGCACACGCAGTTACATCAAATCGCATATTTAATTCCGATAGGAATATAAGCCCGCATCAAAGGATCCTTTGAGCATCAAAGGATATCCCCGAGAGAAGAGCCAAGCGTCGGCTGTCGCGATCCAGTTTACATTCGAGCAACTCTCTCTCCGGCTCTCTCAAAGATGCATTCGAGGAAAATTGATCGATAGGAAAGGCGCAATATCATTGGAAAATAACGATCTTCCGAAGACGATCTTGCGAGCGCGTACTCAAACAAGAAAGAAAGAAAGAGAGAAATGTGTCTGTGACGCGAAATGAGGTGAGCGTTTATTAATAAGCATCGCGAATTTTCAACTGAAACAAACTCAAACGTGCCGTGCAAAATACCACTTGATAAAATAATTAAGAAACAAGTCCGGGAGAGAAAATTTATTTCTGAAATGAGGCGCTTTAAAGTTTTCGCGGTGTTTGTAATTAGGCCTTTAAACCGAGAGGAAGGAGCCGCGCACGTGTAAGTAGAGTTACGTCGGAAAACGATACCAAAACACACACGAAGCGGCAGCAGAGCACGAGGATTGCCGCCTAGGAGACGTTACGTACTTAGTTATCAAAGGTTTGCAAGGCCAGCACTATCCTACCCCGGCAAGTTTACGTCTGAGGTCTTAAAGGTGTTCCGCGCACCGCACATTCGCCGCACGCGAATTTCTCAAGTTATGATTTAGTATCCGTTGGTCTGAGAGCGAGGATCATGGGGGGGATGGATGCGTCCCGAGAAAATACGCTCGAGTGGCAGAGAAGCCGCCGCCGCCGCCGCCAACACACGCGGAAACTACGGAATCGTCTTTCGGCGACCGTATATATTTCTCTGTCCGAAGGAACTGTTTTTAAAGAACTCTCGGAGCGCGCAAGTAACGAGATAAAAGCCAACTTCTCGCGAGCGAGCGCTACCACCGATATACACTCGTATAACGTAAAAGACAACTTTCTTAGATTATTGCTGCAAAATTTACCGGCGCAAGAAGCACGCGATTGTTCGGAGACACCCATTGTAACGAACCCAGACGGGAAGGAATGAGAAGCGAAAGAACGGCGCATCCTGGAAAAAAAGAGCGAGAGGAAGCGGACGAATTTAAGAGCGATGTGAACGAAAGAGAGAAGAAGCGGCAGAGAAGCGTATGTGATACAGCTACGACGTGAGGGAGAGGAAGAGACGGATTGTACAAGAAGAGGGACAAGCCCGGACGAGAGAGTGAGCGCCGGCAGACGGCGTCGGAGAGGGACGGGAGGAAGAATGGGATGGGAACAGAAACCGGAAGAGAAGAGGAGCACGTAGAAGCGAGGAAAGGGGGAACGCGAGAGGAAGGAGAGAAGGGAGTAACTTCCTAACAAGGCGGTTAGTTGCGGCTTAGCAACGCTATGAACGCGAAATATTGCGAGCCGGCGGGTTCACCTGCCCGAGTTTCCTCCTTCCTCTGCTTACTCCGCCGTCTGTGTATTACATGGGCCGTCTAATGCCCGAGTGCTTGCCGGATGCGGCAAAATTTCGATACGCCGATAGAGTCGATTCCTCGCCGCTGCGAGACGCAACAACCTGCAGCTAGCAATGTCCACTGTACCCTCGAGACTATCGTTTCGTGATTGTAATTTCAACCAACAAGTTTCTCATGCATTGACAAAGACGATATCCGCTGACGATCGCGAAACGTTCGCAATTTAACGGAATAAAGATTTTTCAACGCAATACCTAAAAAATGTTGAATTCTGGAGCCGACAAATATATCGTTTGGATTATAATTTGAACGTTGGATACTTTTTTCCTCGCCCTGTCTTAATTTAATAGCTGCCACCGTGGAGCAGTTAAAAAGCGGGATGGTCGAGCAGATTTTCCGCCGACACCTGCAATCCCGTCGTAATTATCCGCCCGGTTGGCTGCCGCCAACACAAGCAGCAGGTTTTACACGAGAGAGACCGTCAAGTCGGCAACCGACACACGAAAATTTCGTAAGATTGAGCGTAAAATTGCGCTCCGGCTTCGTGCGCTCCGCACCGCGGTGTAAAATGACATTTTAACATTAACCAGCGTCGAGGGGAAAAAATGAAAAATACTCCGAAACAACACTGTGCATCATTCAACAAGTTCTCCATCAGAGTTCTGACAAAACTAATTACGCAAGAAATTAGAAAAACGAACTACAACTATTGCTAATTTTTAATAAGAACAATCTCAACAAGTTTTTTTTTTTTTCAAGAAAGAAATTATTATTCGATTTAGAGAATTTTGGATGTTCAAAAACGAGCAAACGAGAAATGTGCGGGATCGAAATAGTTCAAATTTTTGAGTTAGTTGACGCGGAACCGGTCGGGCTCATCTTAATTAGAACGTAATTCGTCAACGGAGGATTTAGCGCGCCCCGACAGATCAAAGGGTATAATGAAGGGCATTGGAAGTTTCCGCACGAAACACAACTTCTTTGAGAAAGTTTCGCGAGTGATTCGATTAAATCCCAAACGGCACGAATCCTTCCCCTCTCCTTTCTTTGACATCACGATCTAATTATTATTTCCTACTGTCGCTTTGTAATCAGCACAATAATAATTAAAAGTAGGAAACTTGTTTGTTCTCATTCGACGTGTCCGGATGCGCCGAGGATTGATGCGCCTGTTGCATCGCAATTTGCATAGATGAAACAAGTTGAGGCCGCCGACAAAATCTCCCGGCGACGGTTTCTTTGCTCGTAAAATCTTTCTCTCTCTCTCTCTCTCTCTCGCGTTATATTTCCAAGCTTTTAATTCTTCCTTTCACATACGTAATCTCTATAAAGTATCAATCATTTTCATGCGCGAAACTTCCAAGCGCTCCGCATTAACTTTTTTAATCGCGATTCCATGAGAACAAAGATGAGTATCTCACGTGAGAAGTAATTGATAATGAAGTAAACGTTCGAATGAGAAACCAGACAAGTAGCATCGGTCGGATATTCATATTAAAGAAATAATTGACAAAGTAAATTTATATATTATTTATGTATGTAAGTAAAATTATATTTTACAAAATACTGAAAATTTTTCGCATATTTAATAATTGGTTAATCTAATGTGTTTTAATTTTATTTACAATTGTTTCTTTAATAAATATCCGATCGTTGGAACAATCACCTTGTACTCGATCACGTGTGACTCGAAAATTACGCAGATATCAAGTAAAACAGCAAACAATAATTCTCGAATTAAGATTCGATCAACAGTCTATTAAGAAACAACGAGAGATAAATCGTTATGAAATATTCAGATGGAAAATCACGCGCGGAAGCGCGCGCGATTGATTTAATCGACCATTTAGTTCGGCGAGAGTCGTCTCTCGCGCACGTCTACGTCGCGCGCCGCCCCTCTTTCCGCGGGTAATGGATATAGTTTTTATTTATTTACACAAGGGTCGACTACCCGACCTTAGCCCCGCCGTAAGATCGCAATAGAGCGGCTGGTTTATATTTTATTCATTCCTATTGAATTCGGGCTCAATCTCACGAAAGTGTCTCCACCGTGGCTAACCTGGTCCTTTCGCTCTCTTTGCTGTGTCTCCTCCAACTCGGATCAGGATTCTCCGTCTCCTTCTCCCCCTCTTCCCCCGTCCACCTTTTCCGTCTCTTCGAGACTTCTGCGTGGTAGGTATTCCAATCTCACTATGCTTCGCCTGTCCTCCACCTCCTGCTTTACTCTCCCTCCCCGTCCCCGTGTTCCTCCTTCGAGACCATCGCCTCTTATTCCCTCGTTCTTCACCTGCTTTCTGTCTGGTCTTCTTTCGAAAGACCACCCTGAGCCTCGGACTCTCTCGTTAAATCTGTATCGCGATACCTCCGCGTATCTCTCCCGACTCTCGCAGCCGCGACATGTGTCGTTTCGCGCGGGGATGACTCAGCGTGATTTATTCTCGCAAGTTTCTCCCGAAAATCCAAAAAGCGAAACCAAACTCGAACCGTAAAATGTCGGATTCGGGCGCGATTCGTTTCGTTGAGCCGGTGAGCATCGCGAGCGAAAAGGAGGGGGGGAGAGAGAGGTCTCTTCTAATTGCGACGTATGGCTCATCGTCGGGAAACGCTAAGCCATCGTTTTCTTCATAATGCACGCGCCACGTCGCACTCGAGTAATCACCGCGAGAGACTTCGCGGAGTAGACAACAGACGAATTCTCTCTTCCTTCCTTCCTTTCGTCTATTTCCCATTTCCCGTGCGCCGCACTCGAGTCCTTCACGCCTTGCAATTTCACAAGTGTCGAGACAGCACTCGTACCCAGACGCTATTAAATATTGAGAAACTCTATGCCCTTCGAACGTTCCGCCATCCCCCTCGACTCCTTACATATATATATATATATAAATGTTATATGCGTACGGCTCCTTAACTCTATCCGCCCGCACACGTGCGACCATGCGCGAAAAAAAAAAGATCTCGCATTGTGACGTTGTTGCCGCGGCGTCGTTACGGCGTCTTCCAACAGTTCTTTCGGAACGAACAAGAATAAACAGCGATATATGTATCGAGAAAAATATATTGTCAAATGTACAGAAACTGTTAAAAAACATACAGAGAAGCTGTTAAAACTTTTATCATTGGAAACGCGATCGCGCGCGATTATCCCGTCGAGAAATCTCAAGTACCGAAGTTCGCTCTATTTACATTGAAACGCATTATTAATCCGACATGGCTTCGGGGGGGAGGCGGAGAAGAGCGGCGTTAAAAATGCGCCGGTCGATTCAGTCCTCTTTCTCGACCGGGTATCGTGAGAATACCGTGTACCTCAGAAAGGAGCGGCGAATCGCATGCCAGATTTATTTTAACCTAAACCGCTGAACCGCGAAGTATCCACAAAGAATTCCACATAAAGCATAAAGAAGAAGCTTAATAAATCTCGACTCTGACACGCAATTCAGTACTTGAATGGATCCTCCCAGCTTCCAGGGAGGGGAGGGCAAAGGAACTCGGCGTCGGAAGTCGCCGCGGAAGCGCCGTCGCACAACAGCAGCGCGAGAAAACGACGAAGATAAGACCCCCTTCGTC
The DNA here is from genome assembly GCA_014825455.1 of Pseudomyrmex pallidus. Classification (NCBI taxonomy): domain Eukaryota; kingdom Metazoa; phylum Arthropoda; class Insecta; order Hymenoptera; family Formicidae; genus Pseudomyrmex; species Pseudomyrmex pallidus. The sequence continues at coordinate 30,970 of QVNV01015461.1, read as the reverse complement.
TCTCGGGACGGAGAGAATCTGTGTCACGCCTCCGTCCGCTTCGCAAGATGAAACGCGGGAGCGAACGGTCGGTGTACGTGCAACGTACGTGTGTAATTGTCGATCGGGACGTCTTATACCGACGACGGGCGGGCGGCACATCCGAGAAAAATGCGAGGCCCGCCGTCGTAATTCGACGAGGTATCGAGAGAGCAAACGAGGGGTTGTGTTTCCTGGGCGCGCGCGAAGTATATATCCCGGAAACCTCCCCCGATAAAGTCGGGGCGTACGTGCCGCGGCCGGAGGCCGCACGAATAATCGGAGTCGTTTAGCTCTAACGGCGGCGGCCATCATTCGGAATTTACGATTCCGCGTGTTTGTTCCGCGGAACGTAAAGTAAAACAATCCCCGGCATAATAGCGAAATCGATCGTCTCTTCTCTCTGCGGCGAGCGCGGACAAATAAACGCGAAGGTGGTTTTCGCGTTGAAGTTTATTTGAAAATGATAATAAACTTTTTTTCCTGATTAAAAGTTGGTCTCGTACGAAAGAAATAAGTCACAACAATTGTGGTTCAAATATTTAATTGTTCGCGCTTTGAATTTACACACAACCGCATTTGCCTTGATTCTCGTGCGGAAAACGAGTGAATCGATTAAATGGAGAACTGTTTTTGCGCCGGCACAAACTAACCCGCGTCCGTTATTGCGCAACCGTTTTCTCTTAATGACGCGAGCTTCCCGAAAATAGGCTTTACATCACGCGCTTCCTCTCTCCGGTCCACGCCGGCGACGCGCGTCCTAACGACGTTAACCTTCCTCCTTTACGGGAACGGCCTGGGTCTTTTTGCTCGCGATAATTGCAGCGTATTCCCGCAATTATTCGTGCCCGAGTAATTTATCTCGCGCGAACGCGAACAAAAGACCGAATTTCTCTGTGGCGCCGCGGGCGCGCGCGCGCGTTCTTTCTCTCATTCGCCGGACGAAGATACCCCGGCGCTGATACGTCGGAAACGACACGCGAGAGAGAGAGAGAGAGAGAGGACCACAGAGATGTGACCCGAGTGCGACAGAGAAAGACACAGCGGAAGACACAGCTTCGGTTTAGGCGAATTCCAAAAGAGATGTGCTTTTAATTATACTAACGCCCGGTGTCCGATTAAATGAAACGATTAAACGAACGGAGGAACAGCCGAAAAGTGGTGGGATGCAAATTTAATTATGGAGTCGAAAAAGAAAGATAGAGAGAGAAGAGGGGAAGGAGAGAGAGAGAGAGAGAGGTAGAGAAATCCAAGTATTTATATGACGGCAGTTTGTTTAGGCCGCTTATTAATGGGACGGAAAAGGGTCGTTGTAATTAAGGGAACCCGGGATTCCATCCAGTGGCACACGAAGCACCTCGTGAGGATGCGTCTGAGAACGTCGTCGCGTTCCACACGCTGACGACGTGTTCTCCGACGACGTTGTCTCTCCTCCTCGTCGTCGTCGTCTCTTCGCGTTGCGCCGTATCTGTTCCCTGCCCTCTTATCGTTTCGTTTAAGTCGCCGCGCATTCCCTCTTCGCCGCCGCTCTCGCGTAGAGACGTCTGAATTGTTTTTCGGCGGGAAACAAAGCGCGCTCGGGTAACGTCTATGACTAGTAGTCTTTATCCCCGCTGCTTCCTTCCCTGTCGTCCTTTCGTACTTGCTATTCGAGACGACGTCTTACGCAGGTCTTCTGCGAGAGAAAGGAACTGGCAACGCGCGCACACGCGCCCGTTAAATTAACGTTATGCAAATGTCCCGAAGTCTTGTGTCGAGCGCATCTCGACACAATGGTAATTAAAAAATTATGCTTTAATTAGGCACGGATAAGGTGCGAGCGTGCAAATGGAGAGTCGAGTGTGTGTGTGTTTCTCTCTCTCTCTCTTTCGGCTTATTAAAAGCAAATTCCACACCGTTCACGCTCGCGTGCATTTTCTGTACAGTACAGTATTTCGCGAAACAATATCGTCTATAATTACTGGCCAATTAGCGTCGAAAGCTTCTAATTAATTGCAAATGTGTATTCGGTGTTGATAATTGAAATAATATAATGATCGTAAAAATTTCATTAGGAAAACTTGAACTCTGCAATATTTTAAGCATTTTGCATATGAAAATTTACCGACTCGTTGTTTTGAAATAGTTTTAAATAAGAAAACGCGTCATTTATAGATCGCGCGCGTGCCGCGAGTTTATTTAAATGCACTCGCGTCCGAAACTCTAACATCTCACATTTTCAGTCAATGAGAGAAATTCGCGAGAGAAATCTTCTGCCGTTTCTGTTCGTGATACGCGCGCGCGTATCACCTTTTAAACTTCCATCCCGCGGAAAAACAAAGCGTATTCAAAGCAACCTACTGTCATTTATATTCATACGACTGCACCCTTCCACGTCCTTAAGTGTCTCGCGATGGAATAAAATACTCTCATTGTCTTTCTCAACCTCTCAAATTTTCTCCTTTTCTCTCTCTTTCTCTGATGTTTTTCTCTGTTTGTTTTTATTCTATTGTCCGAACAAGAAAACGGGAATTCATTTTATCGTTGCGGAGTAACCTTTCCGGGATCTTTCACAGCAAATGTTTGCAATATCCTCGGCGTAGTCTAATGAAGATGCTCAAACGTTAAAACTCTGTGCGAAGACTCTCGTCAATTTATAAACACACGAATGTTACTTTCTAAGAAAACCCCGGTCTTTAACTGTGCGATGTTCAAACTCTCAAGATTCGACTCTATCACGCCTTGACACACTTAAATATGTGCAAGAAGAAAATCTCTCACGCGTGAAATAATTCGCGTATATATTTAAAAAGCGATAATCTTCACCACAAAAGATAAACGGAAAAAAAAAGTTTTATTACATAACCAGCAAGAAAACTTTTCTAAATGTTTTGTTTCGCTAACAAAATATTATTTTACTGGCAAAGCAACAAAAGTAATAACTAACGCGTTTGGTTCTTTCGCCGATATCGCAAAAAGAATCTCTTTTTTTTTTTTTTTGGCAATGATCTAATACACGTGCAATTATGTTTCCTCGTGACCGATCAGCTGACGACTCGCCAGCGCGAAGCGTTCCGTCATTTGTATGCGTTTCCCTTCGCCCCTTTTTACGCCGCAATGGCGTACCTCAACGTAATAAAATACGCCGAGTTTCGCTATCCCTCTCACGTAGCATATTACCTCCCCCCCGCCTTCGTTCCCCTGCTCTGCTATGCAAAGTGAGGGTGGAGAAAAAAAAGGAAGAAGAGATCGGCGAAGGACTCGGTTAATAAAATGCTGTCAATCGACGCGCGCGGGACCGAGCGCTATTTTCTCATCCGCCGCGACCGTCGTCTCGCCACGCCAAATTCCTATTTTCTCCATAACGAAGCGCGTTTGCGACGAGAGAAAGAGAGAGAACGAGGTGTCGTTTATATACGCACACGTCGCCGTCCTTAAGTGTTTCGCTTGCACTTACCTCTGCCATCGTCGAGAGAGAGACACGGCGAGAGGGAGAGAAGAGCCGAAAAACGGAATTCGTTTAACGGTTACCGAACACATTTCTTTCGACAGTAGATGTCAATTAACTACACCCGATTCGAACTGACGTTAACTTCGTGGGACGCACGGAGAGAGAGAGAGAGAGCACGGCGAACGGTCTTGCGAAGGTAAAGGGTGGAAATAAAGCGGAGTGAGATCCGCAGGGAGGAAATGATAGCGAAGGACGGGGAGAGAGAGATAGAAGGGGGAGGAGATGAATTTAGTCCGTTCAATTATGTGACTCGAGTGGAAAAGGATGGCTCGCTCAACGTCACGTTTTGCTACGCCGACAGTCGGGATAGAATTTCAACGCGGCGCGGCGTTTATTTCGCGTCACTCGATTAATTAATCGCGCATTAAAACTCGATGGGGTGGAGATATGCATATGCGGCGCGGCGGCGCATCGCGACGTCGCGGTCGCCTCTCTCGCGCGCGCGCGCGCGATCGATGAAATTCGAGGCCGAACGAAAAGCGGCCGCGGAGAACAAGAGAACGCACGCGGGCAACCGCGCGAGAATCGGTCGTAAAGTCGCGGAATTACGCGCGATTGCTAATTAACTGCCGTCGAGAGAATCGCAACCTAGTTGGAGTGAATACACACACTCCTGTGTTGTATAATTACGCTTTAATTCGTCGGGATTATTTTAATTGCGCGTCTTCCTCAAGGCGCCAAGTGCGTGGCAATGTCCGCGGACAAAAACGCGCGTCGTAAAAAAAAAAAAAACCTTGCCGTCGCGCGGATATAACCACATCCGTTAACCACATCCTGAACTTTGTAGCTTATGAAGTAATAAAAGTTTCACGCGATGCGCGTGAACTGTCTGTTGATTGATTCAAACGTGTGTGTTGTTGGAGTTCCTATTCTTTGCAAATGAAATATCCAATATGCCGCGCGAATTGCAAATTGAAAGCAAAATTTAGTGACTCCTGAATTCGAGGAAAACGAAAGAGAGAGAGAAAGATCGCATATTTATTTAAATAAATGCCAAATAACTTCCATTAATTCAACAACCGAATTACTTGCAACTGCGTGATTTTTGACGAACGAACGCTGCAATTAATCAGATTCAGTGCTTGACCGAAACGTGCCGTTGCAAAATCGAGGCCGTAGCAGGCAGAGAACGCATAAGTCATGAATATGTACGGCACGCTGCGCGATCATAAAATTTTAACGGCACAAAATTCGCGAAGAAACCTCGGAATACGATAATACTTGAAAAAAAAAAAAATTGCTTCTCTATTTGATTGAAAGCGTTAATAAAACCAAAACCTGAAAATTGCGAATAAAATTTCACACAAAGGCAATAAAAACTGAATAATCCTTACATTCACGTCTGGCATAATGTATGTGTGACATAATTATTTGATTTATTTCTATAATAAAATACAAGAGCTAAAAGTCACAACAGTTTTAAACGCTCATAAAATAGAATACTTATTATTATTATTGTTATATATCATCAAGCGAAATATTCAAGCCGTATTCGCTTTTATCTCGGGTTTTGCGACGAATTTCAGGCTCGAAAGAGTCGCCGCGGTGTAAAGAGAGTCACTCGTTTTCGAAATCCGCCCGCGCAAATTCGGATTAAACCACACACGAAAACGCACGCGATGTATTAACACGCAATTAGCAAAGGATAGTAACTATCCGGTAATAACGATATCTCGTGTGATCGATCGGAGCGAAAGATGCGCGGAATTAGGGACCGCGGGCGCGGCGCGGCGCACAGAGCGGATTTGAAGCGGGCGAATGCAACGATGCATGTGTTTGTGTGTATGTGCAGGACGTAGCTTAAGGCAGCCATCAGAGCGTACATCCGTGGGCGCAGCGGAGGCCACTCCCGAACACGAGCTCCGAAGTGTAACCGAGAATGTCTGCGGCGAGCGGTGCGGTCGTGTGTTAACGCCCGACGTCGTTGTTACGTCTTCGCGGATTACCATAATCGCGTTGATAAATGCGACGAGTCCCGAATTTAATGGTCTTTTATTCGCGGAGAGAGACCTCAATTCGATCCCTGGCCGATCGATGTTGAAAACTGTATTCGATTGGATACACAGACCGGTTTTAATCCGTTCAGATATATTCCTTCAAGTTGGAGAACAAACTCTTTTTTTTTTTTTTCGATTAAAACGCAATCACGCGTGAAAGACATAAAAAATTCAAAAGACCTAAATTAAATAAAAACCTAAATACCTTAAAAATTAAAACAAAAAACCTTCGTCAGTCTATTTCGCGTTTTGACACGTAACATAAACGCTTAATGTAATAAATTACAATTTGGAAATGATTTATGAAGTTAAAATACAATAACGCGAAATAAAGACTCTTTATCACATGTTGTTTTTTCGCGTTAGTGATGGATACCCGCCGTTTTACGCGAACAAAAAAAATTGTCTTCAAGAATATACACAATCAAAAGAAGTTTAATATTCCCAGAATCAACAGACAAAAAAACTTGTCTTCTAACGTTAAAGAAAAAGAGAAAGAGAGAGAGAAAATTAATTGCAGCCGTAACGGCAACATTAATAAGGCTAATATAAAAGCGATGTCAAGGCTGCTTGAATGTTACGAGCTTGCGGGCAAAAAACGCAAAATTGATTAACGCACAATAAAAACGCGGTGTAAGAGAGAAAGAGAGACAGGAGGAGACGCGATAAGTGAAGAGGCTTCGAGCGTGTTAAAGGCGCAGAATAAACCGAAGTCGTAGAACTTACGAAGGAAGGGGAAGAGACGTAATAATTACGGTGGCGCGCAAATATTTTGTCTTTCCAGCACGAAGAAAATTATTATCGCGTTGTAACATTAACTCGCGACGGCCGCGCCCATGAATTCTAACGTTATTTGCGCCCCCGCAGATAGGTTATCGTAGGTGACTCAGTATCGGCGGACTTATTCCAACACATATTTCCCCGAGGAGCTGTCCCTTCCCCGAAGGAGAGAGAGAGAGAGAGAGAGAGTCCTGTTTATTCTCGAGGAGACACGGACGTGATGAATTTCTAATTGGAAACGCGAAAGATCCTTCAAAGAACGCGTTTTCCTCGCGATATCCCAAGATTCTCGCTCGCTCTCGATCGACGCTCTCGACCGACGCTCTCAATAACACGGTTCCGCCGTTAATTAATGGTTAACTAATTAAACCATACGATCCGGTTGCTAATTAATTTTTCGAGCTATAATAATTGTTCGAGTGTTCTTCTTCGTCGATTTACTTCGTAATGTGCTCTGTTGTCACAGTTTTCGAAATAACCAGTTTGAGTTTAAAATATATCTAATACATTTAGTCAAATTGACAGGCGGAGTGACACCTCAATACGTCTCTAATATTTTGAGAAGATAATTCATTTTGAATCACTTCGAAAATAAACGACTTATGTCACCGCGATATAAATAATTCGAAAATATATCTCACAAATACAAGTTTATTATTCTATCGATTATATTCCCGTGCGAGATATTTATTCGATTCGATAACGTCAACAAAACCCCTCCTCGTTACACGCACGTTGCATCAGACACTTTACGCACAAACAATTAAAACGCAATTTCTTTCACTCCCAATTCGTTCGCTATCAATTCGGCGAACGCGTCCTAATTACATTCAAGGTCGGCCGCGCGCTCGAGAGTTAAAATTAACAACCGAATTCGCGACTGAAGGATGTAAATTTTCTACGGACGTATACGCGAGAGCGCTTAACCCCCCCGTTGTCGGCAAAAACTCTCAAGGACGTGTTGCCAAAGTACTTAACGAAGAGGAAGTTTGGACGACGACGACGACGACGACGACGACGACAGCGACACGACGAGAACTTGCCAAAAGTCCCCTTCGCGCAAGTGGAGGAGAAGGGGGTGTGCGGTGGTGTGTATGTACGTACACCGTTCTCCATTAAAACGAAATGCTGTTTCGCTATTCGCGGTGCGCCATTAGGTGTATGGAAATGGCACATAACCAGGACGATAAGTGCGGAAGGGGTTGAGAAATGAGGAAGTTCCCCCACGGTAACCGTCCCGGTTCTTCAGCTTATCTTGTGTGACTCGTCGACATACATGTCGCCCTTATCTTCTTCGTGCAATATTACACGGCTGCGCGCACAACGGCCCCGGCTATTTTCGAGTGAGAAATCTAGCGGGGGCTCTCTCACAATGGAGAGCCGAGACACTTTAAACATAAGGGGCCTTAACTTTCCGGGAGATTAGATTTTTAAAGCGCGCTCGCGCGCGCGCGCGCGACGATCCTGCGGGCGCTTTCTCGGGTGTTAACACCTTGTTTGCCCTATTTGCGACTGTCAAAAGATATTTACCATGTGCGGTTGTCGCACGATTGATTGAATATTGTTCTGTTCCGGCAAAGTCGGTATTTGTCTTTTTGTTTCAACAATCTGTGAATTTTCGCGCAAATACACTTTCCGCATTTTTTTTTTTTCTTATCTAATACTCATATATCGACACTGTGTGTTTCCGATGATTGTGCCGGTGTGTTTTGTTATCGCGCGCTGCTTTAAAAATCACATTCTAGTCATAACAGCCGGGTGACGACGTGCCATTGATCGCGGGTCGCGCCCACGGCGCGGATCGTACTGAACCGTGAAATTACAATGGCGCAGTGGCAAACGCGACGTGTCACCGTCTTCCGGAACGCGAAACCGACTGGATTACTTCCACTCGCTGCCCAAGTTTTTCCATGCAAATTTGTAAAACAACGCGCGCGTTTATTTACACACCACGCGTGGGTGTTCGTAAAGAGTAGTTTAATTAACTAAAAATGCACGCGCGCGTTTCGCGAGCGGAGACGAATTAGTTTTTTATTCTCGCTGACTCAGATGACTCAGCAAAGAGATCCCGTCACGTAAATTCGCCGATGAAAAATACAGTTTTTTATTCCGCGTCGTAGAGGAAAGTGTCGTCCGGGCGGATTGCCTCGTGCGAAGCTAGTTCGGTCGCACACAACGCCTGTCTCCGCTCTCCCTGTAATGACTATCGACCCGAAAAGTTCCCACAACCGTCTTTAGCGCTGTCTCGGCGTTTACACCGTGCCCGCATTTCCCGGTGGAAGTCAGACGACAACTCGGCGCAAATCAAAGCGCGATTTTACATCGCTCCGAAGGAGGAATCGAGGTGGCGGCGTGTCAGAGATGCCGCGCGCGGCATCGATTACTTCGCGAGCAAAACTGCGCGCGTCCGCTTAAGTTGGAAATAAACTCGAGAGCGGCAAATATCACGATTTTGACAAAGTGTTTTTCTTTGGCGAACAAATTCAAATCCGTTATTAAAATTCCACGAAAACGTCGCGGAGAATAAGTGACGAAGCGAGTGAATGGTAAATGTCACGAGATTCGAACGATTGAAAAATTGATAAGAATTAGACAACGACGCGAGCTGCGATATCAATTAATTAGCCGAATCTCCGTCAGCCTGAGAGAATTTCAAACACAAATGAATGAATTATCCAAAAATCGATGAAGACCGGGAGCGCCAACGTTATTAGAGGCCGGCAAAGCGCTTTGGTGGAATCGGGTCTTGATCGATGGAGAAGCGCTGTGTCCACATAACGCGCTAGCTTCCATCCTCGGTTTGTGCACGTAGCAAACGAATCGCTCGATTAAGCGCCGTAATCGCGAGGCACTACGAATCAGGGTTGTGAAGCACACGAAGGGATGTAAACCTGCACGATTACGTACGTACGCGAACTCGGTGGGTACACATAGAGGGGAAGAGGAACGATGTGGCCGGGAAAGAGAAACGTGTGTGTGTGTATGTGTGTGGGGGTGTGTAGGCGTGTGTGAGAAGGAGAGAGATCGAGGTTTTAACGAAAGCACAGAGAGAGAGAGCGAGGGAGAAAGAGATAAAGCGAGCACGAGCGGCTTGACGTCGGATGGCGCGAGAGGGTTAAAACCACGCAATTAACATAGGTAATTGCGAAAGTATAGTGTCGTACCGACCGTCAGGCTGTCACGTCGGTTTTGGCTCGCTCGCGCGTCGAGGCACCTCCATTTGCGGGGATGATTCGGTTAAATGATCCCGCCGGAATCGCGGCGCCGCTGAAACGCCGCGAAAGCTAAACCCGCTGATCGATGGACAGGTGAATTATTTTACGAACGGCGAAACGATTATGCGCCGGAGCTAATGCGTCTAATCACGAACGAAATGGCACGGCGAATTTCGGTGCGGGAAAACTTTGGATTATGGCAAATTTTATGCGAGAGAGATAACTCGGCGCGCTTATCAACCTCACGCCGGGGAAAAAAACGCATTAAAAGTAGATTAATCTTGATTCACACGCGCGAAACGCACGTTTGAAATAACAGCCGTCGGAATTATCATTGCCTCGAATTTGTTTTTCGCAAAATTTCTGCGAATAAAAATTTCAAAAATATTAGACACTGAATTTGAGGAAGTTCATTAAAACTATATTTACCGAAATCCAGCGCGATCGCGAGCGATCCTTGCGCCCGGAGAATCCAAATCGGCCACGAGCAATCGCATAAATTGGTCGGCGTGCGTGCTACGCATTCGTTCGCGGGGCTTCTCGTTGCGATGCAATTAATTCGAACGGACTAGAAGAGAACGCGCGCTCGAATCCTCTCTCTTTCTCCGCCGGAGCGTCTGCATCGATTTCGCGCGCGTAGGATAAACCTGATCACGGAAGGGTTTGCCAAACAAGGGTTGCGCGAACATCGGACAAAGTTGCACGGCTGCCAACGTGTACACGTTCCTCGAAACTTCTCTGAACCCGAAACCGGAGATTTCCCGTAAACCATCGTTGTATACCCGTATACCATCAGCCGTCTCGCAAAATTTTTCGCATTTGTTTTCTCTTTCTCTCTCTCTCTTCGAAACTAGTCCGATGTTCCATAAAACGCGCAAGTGCGACATGCGCGTGCGTTAATCAGATAATTGAAATATACTAGCTGCAAATTCTACGCTAAAATTTACACGCGAGTGTAATTGCAACTACGTGGATTTGCGCTGTTAGTAATAATGCCCCCCGGGTTTTAACGTGGATAATAAATAAATTTGCGAGTATTTAATAACCGAAATTGATACACGAAATGTAATACGTTTCGCGCGGATTATCTTTGATCGTTCTCCTTGCGTTCGTATATATATTTTTTTTTTTCAGCGCGCGAAGGTTGACCGCAACACGTTGTGTTTCATAACTCGGTCTCGGGGGGGAGGGCGTTATGAAAATTTAATATCTTAATGCCGCGCGATAGAAGATGCGTAAACACAAAAAAAGACAGAACTTACGTAAGCTTCGGTATCGTTCGTCACGTTGGCACGTCTGATATTTTTGCAAAACTGTCCCGGACGGAAAGTCGATAAATGTCACACATTATTTTTCAAGAAATGCAGTAAGCCACAGCCATACCGACGATGTAAGGTTTGCATTTTTATTGCCCCGTCGCGCTGTATACACACACACATCCACACACGAGCGAGAAGTGTGCGCGTTATGCGCGACGTGCGAGGTAATAACCGCGAAAAACATGCGCGGATACAAATACTGTATGTAGACAGCGGATACAAAATAATATATATATAACGCAAGCATTATAAATCACGACGCGTGGAGAGAAGGAAAACAACACACAAGCGATATTTGCGTCACGCGTAAAAACCAATTCGCAAAAAGTTATTATATTTTCAACATCTTCCGCAAATTATCAGCGCCAGAATTTTCTTTTGTTCGAGCGAATATTGCGCGTCAGAAATGTCACGGAAGAAACGAGTCATGAAATTTCCGGCGACGTGCCGCGCGAGGTAATCCAATTCGGCGATAAGTCGATTTCTCTCTAGGATCGGTCGAGCCGTCACGACCGCGAATGCAAATAAGCTAATGACGTCACGCAACTTTGGACCTTCTCCTCGAGGCGAGAGAGAGATATACATATATAATATTCCGCGGCTGATCGAGAACGCGTTCTGTGCTCAATGCGAACAACACACGCACGCACACACGCACGAACGCATACTGCGATTCGGTAATTCATTTCCAAATACGCTGCACGACGTGGTTTTAAAGCTTGGCTTCTATTAACAAAGGTTCTCCCGCATATGCTCTCGCGGAGAGCTTGTTTATGTATGTATATAATTGATTTACTCCTTGCAACCTTAACGGATTGAGTTATATTACTCGGCGGACTCGGTGTGTGTGTTTCGCTCTCTCGACGTGCGAAAGAAAGACGAGCAAACAACGGACCAACTGCCCGCCGGGCACAGCAAACATATGCATTCGTATATCAACATACGTGCTCGTACGTGCATACAAGCGCTCGCAACGTGTGTCCGATATATACGCTCCCCTCCATCCCTATCGTACACACACACACTCTCGCGAGTGTAGCTCCGTGCTACTGGACGCGTCATTTCATAAAGATCTTTTTTTTTTCGCGTTACCGTCGTTCCATCGATAAAAATTATAGTATCCGCCACCGCGTCGTGCGTTTGCGACTGCACTTTGCCGGGGTCGCGTAGCGTGACAATATGGGAATTTAATACCGCAATGTGCCCGGAGGGTGGAGAGACGGCTAGAGGGGTTGAAATAACGCCCGTAATAACTGCCTTCGGCAGCAAACAGAGAGAGAAAGAGAGAGACAGAGAAACAGAAAGAGAAGATAGAAGTCAACTCTCGCTCTCTTGCATCCTCCCTCTTGCACTCCCTATCGACCTTGCGAGAGAGAGAGAGGCGTTGTATCGCGCGAGCAAACGGAATTTCGTTAATTTCCCGCCTGTTCCCTTCCGCGTCCCGACGACGACGGCGCATCGTAATTTCCCGCGTTTGCGCGTTTCTCAAGTAAATTGCCCGTATTATGACGTCGAGTGGACTGCTTAATTATCGTTAGCCCTCCCGGACAGGGAGGGGTAACTTTCTTGCCGCGGAACATTCGGTGATAATTCCGCTAGGTCGTGTACACGTCTCATGTGCGCATTGCGTGCTACCCGTTCTACGGGATCGATTGAATAAAATTACCATAGTCTTACACGTGCACGCCACTAGCCGGATTTACAGCGCGAATTGAAACGAAATAAAATCGTTCGCGTGCGATCTTATAAATCACGTTACTTGTATAAAGTTTTTAATAAAAACAAAAATTGTTACATACACACGCGTTAATACGTGGCTTGTGATGTTTTTTTTCCCCGGATTTTTAAAATAATAATAATTTCAAATATATACCAAACTTTTTTAATAAAATTTGCATTTTAGCGCACGTGTGTGTGTGTGTGTTGCTCTCCGGCTTAACTCGAAAGAATTTGATTTGCATATTTTTCTCCGAAGCATCTCGCAATTTCTCAAAAAACATCTTGATTTATATTACGGATCTTAAATATATTCCAAACAAAACAAAAAAAAAAACAAAAAAAAAACACAGTAAAGAGCGCGGCGTTGTTTCGCCGGATCCGGAGACAACAACCGGGTTAAACACGGGGATGTAAAATTGCAGCACGAGAGAAAATATCGAGGTGGTTGTGTTTTCGCCCCTCCGTCGGTGCTCTTCCTTCGCGAGAGAGGGATCTTAAATCGGGCGGCAGGTGCGCGTGATAGCGGCAGAAATTTAATCAGGTATATACCGCTATTACGTAACAGCCACGAGCGCGCAGTAAAGAATTTACACTTCTAATTGACAGTTTCGTCGCGCGCGTGTCGCGCAACACACACGATCGCTTATCGCGAGACTGTGGCACAACAACGCTATAATATTGAACCTCGCGATATACAACACGGCCGAGATATCGAAAACTTTCAAGCTGTGTTTAAGATAACACTAGCGCGCTTTTTTTCCCGCCTCCTCCGTATTATTTTTTCCGTGCCGCGTCGAATACAAATTTCGTCGCGCAGTTTTCAACCGCCGTTATTAGTATTTCTCGTTTGTTACTTTTTACGATCGCGACCATATATCTTTTTCTCTTATTTTATCAGTTTATTTTATCGCAAACACTCGACTGCAATTTTCTCAGAGAAAAATAGAAAAATAATATACTTGAGCGAAAGTCTCGAGATGTTATCTCTCTCTCTCCCTCTCTCGAAAGAAAAGAAAAAAATTCACAAGGACGGTAACTCACCGCCGCTTATATTGCGACGCTTAATATCGGAGACAGATGCGTATGATATCGTGATAGAATTTAATCACACGAGAGGGGGGGCTGTGCTCGAAAATTTTCTCCTTACATCCCTCGAAGACACCGAGCGAAATGTTCGCGCGAGAGAAACCGGTGCTTCTCTCGCGGCCGTTAAAATGCAAATGCGTCGAACACCGCGCGAACTTCCGGTATCGAAAATCTTGATATTACGTGAGCGCGCGGTCGTTCGCGCGAACACGAGACAGGTGAAGGCGGGAGGAGAAAGGTGCGCGGCCAAAGGAAGACAGGAAAATGCCGAGAGAGAGTCGAGATTGCGGTACTTATGGAAATTAAAATCGCTCCCCGACAAATATTCGCGAGAAACGACTTACGAAACTCCAAAGTTTAATCTTGAATTTGATTAAGCCGAGTCCACACTTTTCCCAACCCTCTTCACACGCTTCTTCGCCATTGCGTAAAATCGCACCCTCTGTAACCTGCGCTTCCTTCTTGCCACATCCTCGCGAATTAACTGACCGTACACGGAATTGTTCCATAATATGGCGAAGCCAAAACGTTTCTCGTTTGTTCGAGCTTTAACGATCCTGACCGATATAAAATTAATTTCCGGCGCGGTAAATTGCGTGGCCTCGACTCGGGTGCACATTTCTTTCTCATCCCTCGCAATTGAAGAAACCACTGAACCAGAGAAACCGATGAAAATTGTGATGATACATCCTCTTAAAATTTTTCTCTTCCATCTTCGCAGCGATTATTGTTTATTTGTGTTTTCGGCGTAATTTAAAAATCACTGAATTTATGTTGCATCGAAATAGCTCTTCAAGATCGCGTGTATTTGCGCGAAATTTTGATTGATGCGTTCGTACGGGCGCCTCGGCACACATAAAGCGTGTCGATAAATTAAATTATTCAGGGAATGTGTCGTAATTGCTAGTGTGTGCGCGATATTAAAATATTAATTCGCCGTGCCTGCATTAAAAGCGCATACTTTGCGCTCGAAAAATGAAAAACCGCGTTTATGCATCGCCGCAGAAATTGCATCAATGACTTATTATGTAAATATTGTGCGCGGGAACGTAAATGTATAAAAAAACTGAGTAAAAAAAAAAAAACGAGAGTATTGTTCTACTTCAAAATATACTAATACACGCGCAATTATTTTTTTGCGACAGCAAAACTAAAACGTCAAATTAAGATAATTTCGATTCGCGCGACACGCAGACATTCTTCTTTAAAAATACGGAAAAGAACTTTGAGAGTAATTCAAATTTGTTGGTTTATTATGGTGTCGTTTCCAGACGAGTTTCCCGCCGGGAAATTCGCCGGGACAGTTTTGATAAGCTACGAATATACACCACATGTACGACGAGTTGGCGCAGCCGGTGCGGCCGTGACTAGACAAAATTATCTGAAATTTCAGCGCAATCGGAAGCACTGGCTGGCGACGGGAATGGGATAGGAACACGAGGGAAACGGGAGAGAAGAGGGTAGGGGTGGAATAGAGATAATTTTGATTCTCGCGCGGCAAAACATCGGACGCGTTTCGCCCTTTGCGTAATTAGACCCGCATCGGTGTTTATAGTCGTCCACGCCGGGTCGCATCCCACGGCATCGTATGTGCGTTTGTACACGCAAACCGCAAGTGCGCGCGTGCGGACGCATACATAAGGTGCATCTGAGAATAATTGCGCGACAACGTCGATTCGGTTGACATTTAAACCTCCCGTGACCGCCATGACTAACTCGGTGTCAACCCGCGCCGCGGCTTGTTCCCGAATAACGTTATTTCTCTTATCTGATTTTATTACGCAAACATGCGACACGTGAATCTTGATAACAAAACCGTCGTAAAAATAAAATATAAAGTCCTTAAAGAGAATGCGAGCTCAATTCGCTATAAAAAAAATTCTGATAAATTCTCAATGAGTCACCCAACTATTTTCGTTCACATTTCCAGGTAAAAGAGCTTTAGAAGCAAGTTGAAAAAAAACAAAAAAACTGTAAGAAGATTATAAACGGAGCAGTAAAACTAACTGATTATCGCTTAGAGGCAAAATTGAAAGACCAATTAATTTCGACGAGACTACATGGAAAAAAATTTTTGCTGGAACAACAGCGAGAACATTAGTACATGTCCAGCAAGAAAAATTTGCTATTTGTTACTTTGTCAACAAAACATTTTGTCGGCGAAACAAAAATAAGCTTAGCGAATTTTTTCTCGCTGGCCATATGATATGCAAAAACTTTTTTCCCGCGTACTCGGAAAATATTTTTTAATTGTTTTGAAACGAAAGACAGTTCCGAAAATGTCGAGTTTTCTCACATAATATTTCGAGATATAATACGAAACGTCATACATTTGTAACTCCCGCAGCCCGAAGGGGGTTAGTTTCGGACGCGTGTGTCAAACATGTCCTCTGTTACCGCGAAGCCCGTATGGATGCGCGCAAAACACTATTTATCCGTCGCATGGAGCGGACGTGGTTCTCCTGTGTTGATCCGCGCAGATATCGCGGGAGCCGCGATACGCGCGACCTCCGGGTACATTTACGGCAAACGTACCGAGACGGTTTGCGCACCAGGGGGAAATGACCCGGAGGAGCTGAAAGTTAGCGCGTTAGAGCGTGGATCAGTGGTGTACGCTTTCTCTCTCTCTCTCTCGCAAACGCGAAAGACGTATTTTTCACGTGTTAGAGCGCGCGTCGGTTCGCGCTGAAGAATTTAACCGCGGCAAAAACGCATATGTTTTTTTTTCGCGGCGGCGAGATAATTGGACCCTTTGTTGGTAATCTCGACACCGCCCGCAGTCAAAATTACGGAAAATGGAAACGGATAAGTCGAGGTGGTATTTGCAATGCGGAAAACAGAACAAAAATTGCTGCAGCCTCCAGTATAATGAAGTTCAAATAGGGTTATTTGAAAGCAGAGCTCGAAAAGCTGAAAATTAGAAACACGAAGAGAAAAATGCGCGCGCAAAAATCAGAGATTAATATTTCTGTTCGAGAAAACTTTTTTTTTTTTTTTTGAATTAATTTGACGTCCTCTTTGAAACGGACGGAACATCCGTTATATTTCGTGCTCTTTGCGGCATCGAAGAAGCAACCAGAGCGGAACAAAAAAAAAATTCGGGCGCTAATGGACTGACAGGTACAGGACCTGTCCGTAACGATGCAGTCGCATACGAGCGCAAAGGTGCGCATCATCTGCCTAGCAACACGTGCGCGCACCTGCATCGCGAGGAGCATCTGTTCGCCGGTGATGCGCGTCTCTCTCTTCGCGTACCGGCGCATGTAAATGACGAAAAGCACGGCAAACGGAATCGGGGGGGGCGAGGCGAACGGTTGATGGCGAACGGAAGAAAGAGGGCTCGAAACGCGGGCGAGAGAGAACGTCCGGAATACGCCCGGGAGCAAAGGGCGCGGGAGCGAGACAGAGGGCGCATTCAAACACTGATAAGAGACTCAATTATCGAACTATCACAGGGCGGTCGGTTCCGTTTGCATTTCCAATTATTTGCTGGGAAACGGTCTGCCAATACCGTGCCGGGTGCTCTCGATAACGCGGACCTCTCTCCGCATCTCGGACACTACGCGTTGTCTGCTTCCCTCACACGCACACCCCTTTCCACGATACTCTCTCTCTCCCTTTCTCTTTCTCTTTCTCACTCTGTTTTTCCCTCTTTTGTATCGACAGACAGGTCTGGTCTAGCTAAAATTCCGAGATCACAATTCACTGTCGCTTTCCACCTGTAGAAACACCTGACTATTCCGCGCTTTTTACAAAAGTCAAACGCTTAACAGTTGTTTACATTTATATGCGCAATTCGATTATTTGAAAATTTATTTAGACAATATTTGTTTAAACATACGGAAACTGGAGAAATGCTCAGAATCAACGTTTGCCGAAAATGATAAATGACCAGATATTTAATTTATGTTAAACTTTACGTACATAAATAACTTGTTACAATTATCTCTTTAATACATGTGACCAACGGTCCCGGTTATTGTGACATTTATCTCGAGTCTCGGTGCACTCTTTGCGCGAAAGGAAATCTCTGTGAGCGATCCGCCCGCACAATATCTTATTTCGTCAGATTATTTTGAACACAAGGGCTTATCAGGTAAGCAGCTCTATCGACAAGAGCAATATTCCGAAGACAGAGATTGCTTCGAGCCATTACATAATCTCCAAGGAAATCATTGCAGATCCCGGTTTCGCGTATATATATGTATATATATATACACCGGGAGATGTCAATGGGACTGACATGCCGTAGATTACAGACTACTTGATTGCGAGAGCCCGGACGGATACGCTAATCCGAAGATAGAATGGTATATATCCGACACGATCATTATATCAGTTGTGTGTGCTTTGAAGCATTAGCGCGAGCGCGTTCGGCAAATACGCGTTTCGCGAAGCGCAAAGCGCCAATTAAAACATCCCAGAGTTCTATCTCCCCGATTTGGTACAGAGCGAGGAAGAGGCCCTTTGAGTCGCTTTCACGAGCTAAAGCTCAAGATAAAACACTATAATATTAAATGTTGTTTACATCACGCACAACGACGCGTAGAAATCGGCGCGGCCGTTACGTGAAAGTGGCTAACGCGTTAGAGGTGGTCTCTCCTCGCGTTTGTGCAACAGGGAACAGAGCGCCGCGAATATTGCGCGGTGCAAATTAACGCGGTATATACAAGGCGAAGGTGTTAATTTATTAAATTTATTTCTTCTCTGTTTTCCTCCCTCCCCGACTCTTGTTTCGCGCCTTTCGCGCGTTAACTTCCGCTTCGCGCAACCGCAACGGCAACACCAGACGTGTGTTCCGCGTAAAGCCCAACGTAAAACGTGATTAGACAATTGCGAGTGAAAACCGTAGCGGTTTGTTGTAGACGAAATTGTAGTAAAATTGTTCTAAAATAACGAAAAGAGAGAGAGAAATTATTGCTGTTGTAGTTTGCGCTTGTTTAATAAAGCGAGAGAAATTATCTCTTGAATTTTTTTTCTCCTCTCGATTAACGTTCGAAATATAATCGAGCGCTTCGGAAACGTCAGAAGCCTCTCATCCAAATAAGAGTCGAAACGACGGTGGCACGCGCGATTCCTCTGACATTTCTCGTGATTCGTTTGCCGACCGAGTGCAGCGCGTTCTTTCACTCCAATTCTGTCGCTCTCACACGTCATTAATTTAAACGATCGTCAGAAGCGGCGCGCACAAAGAGGAACGAGCGGAGCGAAATGTGTTCTCGAGAATCGATCGTCGAGTAAAATAAATCCGCGAAATAATCTTCTAACTTTTCACTCACCTCGCATCGATCTCCGATCGTTTCTTTAATTTTTAACGTTTCGCGCGAACAAAGACAACAAGGAATATTGCAAAAATAATAAATAAATAAATAAATAAATAAAAACTCGTAGCAAAAGTGCGGGGCAATTAAAAAAAAAACGACGAGAGAGAAAGAGAAACGTGATTATGACACAAATTCTCTATACAGCTCCCTGCGGTTGGAGAATCGTTAAAAGCCGATCGACGACGTAATGGCTAGAGACAGAATCGTGCTCACAAAGCAGAGCGGCACAGCGATTACGTCAGCAATGAGGCGGGAGAGGTCGTGAAACGCCATAGTGCATAGGGGGGTGGAAGATGAGAGGAGAGAAAGAGAGGAGCGGCGAAAAGAGGGGCAAATCCCAGGAGCGCACGATGATCGATTGAAACGTTAACGAAATAAAGCGGCGCATCAGTCGCCGCGCGAGACGCTCTCTCTTTCTCTCACACTGTTCTCCGGCCCCCTTCGAGGGGATGATTAAAATTCGAGGAGGGGGTGCTGCGACGTGGACATCGATGGACGAGGATCCAGATGAGAAGTCGGCGAACCCCACTCGCGCGTTTCCCTTTCACTCGGGCCGTTAATCATGCGATTTGACGCGGAGTGACATCAAACGCTGATTTACAATGGGAAAGTGTAAGCTGACGGATTTCTCGTCGGTGAAGAATAGTCTCGATTTTTTTTTCCGCGGGAACAGCGCGCCAACTGTTTCCGCGGTGTCTCTTGAAATTGAAAAAAAAGTGAAGACACTATTGTTAAAAAAAAAAAAAACGACATACTTTCGCGACGACAAAAGAGTTGTCGAAAACGATGATCGAAATGATACGAAACTTTCGCGAGTCGTCCCATTCTTATCAACGAACCCGTTATTACGCGTTAAATATATGTATATCGTGTGTATACGAAGGGAGCTCTCGCTCGCGCTCCCGTCTATAAGAAACCCGTGAGTCATCGTCTCGCGTTTACGCGATTTTTCCGCAGACTATGACTAATAGCGGGCGCCGTCACTGTTATTTAATGCAAACGCTTTTCTAGTCGGGGATGCAATAAAGACGTCTAGAGTACGGCGAGCGAAGAAATAATCCAGTCATTTCTGCCAGAGAAAAGGCAATAAACGCACTACCGAACTTTTAAATCGACCAATTTAAACTCTGAAAAGTTTTTTCCCGAGCGCAATACTCCGAATATTTTACAGTTTTTAATTATTACACATCACATTTAGCAATTGTGCGTTGCAATGGTGTTTGCGAGAAAATGCGCGCGCTCGATTTCTCTATAAATAGATACAATAGATCTCATTTTCGAGACCTTCCCAGAGCGCAACTTCTTAGTCATCTAGAAAGGCAAAAGCCGCGGGTTTTGCCCCGTTCGCGTCTATTGTTCCGCGTTATGTAATTTGCATAGCTTGTTATCAAAGGTTACAAACAAAGTGCACACGTTCGCGAACACGTCTAGCTCGGAATTGAATCGAGGCGATGCGCGCGAGTTGGAGGAAAAAAAATCTGTCTCAATGTGGTAACATTAGGCGTGTCCTAAAGGGTGGAATTCCGAACTCGCGCGTACTCTCTGTCCGGCGAAGCTCGTGCTCGACTTTTATAGGTTTCGAAAGAGGGTCGAGAGATCGGAGCGCGATATAAACGTCGATCCCCCCGCGTTCTTCCTCGCCTTTTCTTTAACACCAGCAGCGTAACACGAGCGATATTAACTTTTCCTCTCGCGCCACGTCGATTCTATGTTGATAAGACGCGGGTGTGTGTGTGTGTGTGTGTGTGCCCACTGACGCGGGAAATCTCGTCCTTTTCTCGCGATCAACGCGGGGAAGAGAGGACGCGGTAAAAATTCGCAAAGAAAAATGCGATAACTTTCGACGCGCGTCAGTGAGATTTAAAGCGATCATTTGGGACAGTCGTAAAGACGCGCGCTTGCACAAGCAAGAGCTTCTCGCCGAGGATTCGTCTACGTCAAACTGGAAATTCAAGACTGTCGATGGTGCCGGATGGTGAGCTTCGCTCTAATCGACATCTATTCTTCAAAAAAAAGTAGAAAAGAATTTCTGCATTCGCGCAAATGAAAAACTCAGGCAACACGTGATATTTTTCGTACATATCTTATATATTTTTTTTATTTCCGGTATATTTCGTCGTTTAAAAAAGTGCGAAAACTCTACTCGGAAATTGCGAGAACGGAAGGAAAACAAAATAGTCTGCGTGACACAGTGTCGCGTCCCACGGTCTTTGTCAATTGGATAATAATTAACTTTGTCCTTCGATCCGGTGATATCGATTTCGTGATTCGCTTATTTTCTCATCAATGGGGAAGTTCCGCGAAGACGCGCGTCTGCTGCAACACGGATATGACATTAGCCCGCGGAACGCGGCGGCGAGGGACCGGATAGTAATAAGACGGTGTCTAATTTCAGTTAAGAAGAGTAAATAATCAGAGTGAATGACTACCAATTTAATCAAGCGCTGCCCAAGATTGCGAATCGGAGATGGGGGGCTGCTCATTTAATTTACGTGGTAACTTTCAGTTTCCGGCGCTCGCTAATTCGACAGAGAGATGTTGGGCGTCACTCTGCCGCGCAAAGTAAACCAAAGTAACAGATAAATATCGCAGTTGTTCGACTCTGCTTTTACCAATTCTTTCTACAATCCAAACATTTTATCTATCGGCAACGCAGAAACTCGATATCATCGCGTGAAATACGAAAGCGATAAAAATTATTTCATTCAAAAACTAACAGTAAAAAAATGTTGACCGGACACGTGCCCGCCCGTAACTTTACACAATACAAATAGTTTTTTTATTTTTTCAATAAACGTCAGGGTGACACCCGGTTATTGGGACATTTGCTTTACTGATCGCGCAGATCGTTGTTCTTTCGCGCATCGAGAGACGAAGACAAAACAAAGCTGTTTGTTTTTTTCTTCACGGCACCGCACAGTCAGCGCGGTTTGTATCCCCGCAGCGAGAAAAAAATTCGCGAGCGCAGCACACAGATAAAACGAAGTTTCCCAACGCAGACGTAATTTTATATTCCGTATCGCGCGGCGTCTTGTATCGTATCAAACGCGGATTTAATTCGCGCGCTCCGTTCGTCGCAAGGAAGAACATCCGTCTGGAGGAAAAGTACACACGGAGCAATGTGTTTCGCACAGTATCGCGCGCGCATTATCATTTCGCTCACGTTCACGCGGATTCCTTGATATTCAGATTGGAATCACGCTAATTCATACCGGCGTTACGGAATCGCCTTGAACGCGACGACGACGACGGCCACGAGCGCGCGAAACGGAGAGAAAGATCTCCCTCGATATTCAAGACCTCGCGTCAAATTTGCATTTAGATAAAATACAACGTCAATATTGGGCGTGGAGAATACCGTCATCGGATACTGTTCGCGCGAAAACCTAATATAATAAACAAGCGGACGCTTTGGCCGAATAATAGGGTAAAGCGAGACATGAGCGGCATGACCAACGTCGGAATTAAATTGAACATTTCTCCGTCTGGAAAAAAAGTCCGACGGCAAAACTTGCATTAATCGCCACACGGCGATGACACGTGGATACGAGCGTACGTTTCTCCGCAATTTCTGTTACTTCTGTGTAATTTTAAATTTGGAGATTGGTTTTTTTTTAATGTAACGGTCGTGGTATTCAGTCCACGACGGGTCTCGCGCGAGTGAAGACAAACACACGATATAAAAAAAAGACGAAACTATACACGGATGAGCGCATAATTGCAAAACTCGCGCCAGCTCGTGATCACGGAGATGGAATCGGGATTATCGCCGCGCGCCCCGAACGACGAGAGACGCGACTCGAGATCGAAAACAATCGAGGTTCGTTACCAGAGCGGTAACTCGATAGCCGCCGCTTAATGAGCGTTTTCAGCAAAGTCCTAAAGAGGTATTTGCACAAAGCTCCGCTCTTAATCGGAACCTAATTAAGTGAGGATAGAGCGGCGGCGAGGGGAATAAACGGGCAAACGAGATAAATAGCCGCCCCCGTCGCCGCCGAGAGAAAGAGATCCGTTACTTCTATCGCATATACGCACTTTTCAAATGGTTTGCTTCTGCCATTAGAGAACTCGAGCCGCGCTTCAACGAGATTCTCACTCACTTTCTCTCTCTCTCTCTCTCCGGGCATTTCTGAACGACGGTTTCGAAATTAAGAGACGACTCGGATCTCAATGAGTCACGCGACGAGGTATCCTGCGAAATTTCTACTTCATACTTGTTCCCGCGAAGTTTAATATGATTAAAAAACTTTATAATTATATAATCATTAAACTTTTGCTCGGATAAATTTACCTTTTGCGCACAGTCGAGAGACGAGCCGCGAGTATGAAAGTCGAATAAATATATAAATCTCCTTCCCGCCGACTCAGAGATAGAGAGAGAGAAAGAAGTCTCAGAGAGTTTCTGCATATACTTTTGTAAAACGCGGCCGAAACTTTCACCGAAATTATAACGCGACTGTGGATCTCCGTAAACGGAGGTGGTACCTCGATGAGAAACGAGAGCTCGTCGGAGATCTCGTTTTTCAGCGCGAAGCGACTTTGCATTTCGTAAAACGAGCGTGTGAAGAGGAAACGAGCACTCACGAGGAGTCCGTTATTATCTCGTTTGATCGCCACGACAACGAACACCTCTGCCCTCTCCTCCCCGAGAAGGGTCTCAGACCCTTAAAACGGACCTTCCCAAATTAGGCGGCGAATTCTCACCAACGGCTGACACCGTCTACCGCGTGTCCTTTCTACTCTCGTGTGCTCACGTGAGACGAAGTCGACGGCCGACGGTTATCACCGGCAGAAATCGGGGGAACCGGAGTCGTCGCCCTCCCCAGGACCACCTACGCTTCTCACGGTTCTCTCGTACTTTATAACCGGAGAAAACGCAATTCACAAGAGTATATTTACTTCGCGTAACGGCGTTGTAAAAAAATAAAATAACAAACAGAAACACATTCCCCTTTGCTCCGAACGCTCTTGGCGCTGATACGAAGCGCCTTGTTTTCTCGATATCTTTCGATAACAGAGAAATAAAAGACACAAGGCAAATGTCCCGGTGACCGAACATAAGAATTAATTGTAACAAAATATTTATGTAAAAGTTAGAAACTGATAAGTAAAAATAAGTCTTAAAAATAATTCTTAAAACATTGAGAGAATTGTTATGATTAACAACGTATCTAATAATTATTTTTTGATACAAATGTCCAGTCATTGAAACATTCACCTTAATGACGTATTGAATTACGAACGTTTACTCACTCTATTCCTAATTGACGGAAAGAAGCAGGATGACAGCGCGGTTTACGTACCTGAAACAGAAAATAACAAATCGTTATTAGCGAACGAACTGTTTGAATATTGTTTTACTGTGTTTTACGATTAATATCGCGTGTCTAATAATTATTTTTTTTTATAAATATCCACTGGGACATTTATCTTATAAAGCTGTTTGTCCTTCCCCTTGGAAACAAAGCCGTCCTTGGTTTTCGCAATCGAGTGTTTCGCGAAACGTTAACAACGACCGACGCGGCGCGCGAGGAGACAACCCCGGGAGCGAATGTAGAAAACGTTGTTTTCTCGAATCATCTCCGCCCGCCTTCCCACGCTCTCACAAGTCACTTTTCACGGCTGAGGAACGACGAGGGGAGGATATTGAAAGTCAGAGCGCGATTCCCTTGTATCGCCAGGTGACTCAGCAGTCCCGGCACGCTCTTCCCGGCTCGTTCGAGAAATCATGAACGGACGATGCGAAGCAAAAGAAGGAGAGGGGAGACGAAAATCCGGGGAGAGAAATACGCTTATCATGTCCCAATGACGCGAGAATATCCGAAGGGAGAGAAAAATAAAATCGCGCGAAGCCGAGCCTCGGACTTGGCACCGCGCGCCAAGTATAAAGTCGGATTGACATTTACGTGACCTACGACGCGAAAGCACGCATAACCGGGCTGAAACGCGGTATAGCGCTATGATATACGGATCGAATATCGCCGCGGCTTTATATCCCGGACCGCTAACATCGGCGCACTTTATCTCCACCGGAAATATCTGTACTCGATACGTCGAACTTCCTTTCCAGTGTATTGCGGTTGTAAGCGTGTATTTAAGCTCTCTTGTGCTTTCCAGCAGCAATGTTGACTTATTGTTGATTGTTTCTTGTTTATCAATTCAGAAATCTTAATTACAATTAAATGTGGAGTTTTTTTTATGACGAGATGAGACCTTGTTCGCTATCAGTGCGTCGTTTCCCGCATCTGTTTGCGAATTTATTTTGATTCACCGGCGTCTTTTATCAATTTACACGCTTTTCCCCTGTTGTTCAAACGTTCGCTTGAGGCGTCGAATGAAAACGCGACGTTATATATATATAATATGTATACGCCTCTTTCCGTTCGTGTCGCGGAGGAAGTTTCGTTATCGCGCGCGCGGTAAAGCCGCGTCGACGGTGAGCGAGGTGTCGCGTTGCACAGAACCCGAGCAGGGCGCCGCCGCGGCGTCGCCGCGTTTTTATCGCAACAACCCCCGCCGCCGGCGACGACCCCGGGGGTCCAGGTGGGATAGAGCGAGAATAATCGCGTCGCGTGCGCGCGCGTTAACCGCGGCAACACACGGGCGACGTTGCGTGGCGTGATTTGTGAGCGGGTGAAGCGTTACGCCGCGATCCCGCGTCATTCCGTGATGCATCGCTGCGGCACGCGTCTGATGACACAGCTACGCGCGCGCAGGGCGACGAGAGGGCGAGAAGAGATAGAGAGAGGGTCAGTGAGGTCGCAAAAGCGGTCGCCGGGGCTGCGATGCGCTCACAGTCGGTTGCGCGACCGCGGAAGCAGGCGCGTTACACACCCCCGGGATCAGGTTAAAAAAAAAAAAAAACTCCCTCCGTGCGTCGTCATTCGCGATCGACAGTCAGTTAGAACGGGGGTGGCAATCGGAGTAGCGCCGACAAAAATCGTCCGCTTTGCGACGATTCCATCATCTCGTTTTACGAGATGTCTCGTATTTTTGCCGTCAATGAGGAATTTCGCGTTTCAATTCTTGCGCGTCTCCGATTTCAAAATCCGACGTCCTCGTAAAATCGACACCGCGCGCTGAATGAAATATATATCACGCTCAGACTATTCCGCGGGCGTGTAATAACACAAATGGAGTGTCTTCCAAGCGGCGCGGTCTAAACTTGGATTTCGCGCGTATAATACTGCGGAAACGTGTGAAATCCGCACGGTATCTCGCTCTCCGATCTCCTCCGCTCCGTCATTATATGATCATCGTGACTTTATGCGCGCGGCGTAGGTATATCTCGGGCGCGATATCCGTTCGTCATCCTTCGTTTCGTGCGCGATGGCACGACGTGACCGGGAAATATGTCAGGCGGTGCTGCAAGTTTCCCATTTCGCGGCGCTATTTATAAGTTTATTAGTTGCGAGTTTGCCGTTACAACCATGTGAAACCTCGTGAGTAATACGCTCATAAACATCGTCGTGAAATAGCGACACGTAGACACGTCGAGCCGTACGTTCATCTCGATGGCGATTCTAATCATCTCGTTACGATCGAAATACGTCGCTAACTTATTAGCGCGCGAACCCCACGACTTAATCTCTTACACGCAATGAGTTTTCGACGTTATCATAGCGCGATGTAACTACTTTTTTCATCAAAGAAAATAATTTTTAATAAAAGAAAATCTAAAATATTTTCTAAAGAGAAAATTTACCACCGGCTCATTTTCCACGATATCGACATGACGTAAAGAGATGCCGAGATTCGCGGGAATACGCGATGTTGCAAAGCGCATTGCTGAAGCTTTAGTGGAACAAGCGTTTTTTCTTTTTTGTATCTGCCACGATCAACGTAGAATCGCTAGCACACGCTTGCGCGCGGAGCGAAATTCACGCCCGCTTCGTCGCGCACCAGAACCGGTGCAGATGGTCCCACGTGTTTTCCCATCCCGACGACGGGTGAATTCGACGCGGCTCTTCCGCACCCTTCCTCTTGACGTGCACATGCCCCCGTCTCGCCGCGACACACAAACGCACCTGTTTCGCGACGAAAACAGGAGGAGCGGAGGATCCCGGGCAATGGCGCAATGGCGCAATGGTCTATAGAAACACGCTGATTCAATTCGAGGAAACTGGTATGCAGCATCCGCGCGCAGCCAAAGATGAGGAACATTCGAGCGGAAAAGGGAATTCGCAATTCGCGTCGATTCGTGCTCACCCGGTGGTTAATTCTTGTGCTCGGCAGATCCGAGCACAGCGCGGGAGCGGAAAGCATCGAGCCGGACGCGACTCAGACATTGAGACCGCGCCAAGTTTCCACCGGAATTTGGAGAACCGGACAAAATTACCGGGATTTTATCTCGCCAATATAAACACGATTGCGAAATGTCACTCGTCAACTTTGCGAACGAGTTCGAAAAGTGTCGATCCCGCGCAAAAGTTCCGATTAGAAATGAAGTGACAGAAGTATCAGAAATTCATGCATTGTTTGTTCTATTTTACATTTCTCTTCAGTCGTATGTTAAAAAACTATCATATTGATGAGAAAAATGTCTCTCCTTGCGCGCGTGTACTCGAATATTTTACAAAATATTTCCCAGACAATTTTTTTCAGTCTTTTTATCAGTTTGCATAAGAAATGCGCCGCAACGCGCGCGGACGTTACATGGAAAAAAAAAACAATACTAACGGCGTAATACCGAGATGTCAGCTTTCTGCTCTGATAAAGTTTTTCGCGCGTAACCGCGCTTGGATAAACAGGAAGCCGCTTACGTTCTCGAGCGCGCTGTAAACCGCAAGCTGTCGCGGGTATACATACGGTGGACTTTAGTCCGATCGAGACTCGTGATCGCCACCTCTTTTCATAGCTTTAATGCGACGGAGCGAAGGGGAGGAAGAGAGAGAGCGAAGAGTCGGTCGATTATCCATATGGGATACAGAGACTAAAAAGACGCGCCCTTCGGCTATCCGCGTCGTATACGTGGTATCTCAAACGCATAATACGCGTGTTAATATTTACATTCGAAGGAGAAATGATAACAACAACACCTTGTTTATAAAATCCGAAATCGCATAGAGGATAAATTATCTTGTTAGTAAAATACAGTGAAATGTTAATTTAACGCTGTAATTTCGTTTCAAGGAAAATTTAAATTCAAAAGTTGTGTGTGCATATTTATAGTATCAAAAGATAATATATTTTCCACTTAATTCGAGCAAAATTCAAGTTAATTTCGAGTGAAATTTAGTGCAGTGATAAAACATTAATCTGACGCTTTAAATTTCAACTAAGAAATTTAATTTCTTGCACATACATCATCGTAATTTTAAAAGATAATGTATTTTCTATTTAATTCAAGTTAAAACAAATTTAAGCAAAATTCAGCGCGGTGTGATAAGATATTAATTCGATGTTCTAATTTCACAAAGGAATTTAATTTCATCTTGTATATTTATAATTCTAAAAGATAACGTTTTTCTATATTTAAATTTTATCTCGCAAAGAAAAGGAGAAAAATTCGAGTATTTGAAGAAGTCATGTTTCGAGACACCACGTAGCTTAATGGATATAACGCTATACATCGCGTGGTCGAGGCAAGACGTATTTTTCTCTCTGCCCTCCTTCCTCCCCTCCCTCCCGCTCGTCATGCCGTTAGATCCTTTTTCTGGGAACCATGTAGCACTGCTTCTACCTTAATTCGCTCTCTTCCAGTATAATTTCCTCGCCGCGTTAGAGCTAATAACATAAAGCACTCCGTGCTTTTCGTACGGACACGCTGATGCATCCCCTCGGCCCATATCCGGGGCTAACAGCGGGGTTAGATCTCTCGGAGATATTGCCGACTCGATTATACGCGCGGGATGTTTCACGAGCGAACGAAATAATAGCCGCGCGCTATATTATAAATAACTCCGCCAAAGTATCTCGGCTTCGGATACGTATTGTTCGCGACGGAAGATACAAGCGGGAAATATACTTCTCCCCGGCGTATTCGAGACAGACGATGACCTCAATGGGGCCCCCGGCGTATATACTCACCAGCCATTTGTTTGAAAAACAATATGCAACTTTGCACAAAACAAATTCGCTAGTTGGCTCGAAACCAGTTCGTTTCTTAATCTTGCGCGCGACTCGAAATTCGACTTTTACACCAGTTTTGGAAATATTCCTCCGTCTCTTTCTTCATTACGTGAAGTTAATTATTAAATTACCATACCACTATCTCGGTAACGGACGTCGGGGAATATCATCTCTCCTAAAAGAAACTGAAACGGAGGAAACAGTCGGAGGAAATAGTTTGTAAAACTACACCGTTGGCGGCATTAATTTCAGCGAAAGAAGTAATGAAGACCGTAAAACGCAGCTGGCAGCGGAAAAAAAATACGCGTATATTATACACGCTTAGAAATTTATACACGGAAGAATGATGATGCCGCGCGCGAAGCTGACAAACGACTTTTTATTTTCCGTTCAAAAACTCAACTGGATGTTACAATTGTTTCTTTTTTTTTTTCATCGATATGGAAAAATACGCGCAAGTGTGTTTTAATTACAACCGGAGAGATACGTCGGATCTCTTAAGCGATGATGAGCGAATTGTTCACGTGTTGCCGGATAATATATGTATATGTTCTCCCCGCATGTCCACCTACGCGAAATCGTCGTCCATGAAGCCTACATTCCGTATCGATTCGTGGACAGTGTCACGGAAAATACCGGCATACCGAAGCTCGAATGCGATGACTTCGACGCGTGGGTGGAACGGAAGGGTGCGCCGGCGTGCGGAGTGCGCAACTATGATGGAGAAATTACGAAGAGACACACACACACACACAGGGGAATGAATCACAGACATTTATACTAGGTTATTGATTATCTTACAGGAAAAAGTGTGTTTCAAATCGTTAAATCTACAATTTCAAAACATTAAACAGAAAACACACATCCTCCCACAAATGCTTCAGAAATCCCACAACAAGTAAACTTCGAATTAGAAAACTTGTTAAATAAATAAAATAATTTTATCAAAGATGCAATCTACGATGTTATCTATAGGTTTCTCGAAACACCTAGTATTTTCATTGAAAAATTATTAGCGTTCCGTAATTTTACTCTGAGCGAACTTCTCTAAATTAAATTTCGTTCGCACAGATTTTGCGCAGATTACACAGCACTCACGAGATCCGCGTGACAACGTTGTTATTGACACGTTGATGAATAGGTCGAGCAAAAACGGAATCACGGCAGTTTGGAAACGTAATAGGTCTTTTATTAACCCGATCTAGCTGCTGTGCGCGCAGAACCCGACGACGTAACGCGCGATCGCGATACGTACCCCGTTTTGAAATCTCCATTTTCCATACTGTTTCATTCACGGCGCGTTCTAATTACTCCCCGAGGCTGGTCGCGTGGTGTAAACAGCGAGTGTGCGCGCGCCGTGCGACGAGATGTGCAAGCGCGATGAGATAAGGTTCGCGCAAACGGCAAATTTCACGGGAAATTTATGACATATCACAATGGCAGGCGTAATTATCGTCCGATACGACCGTTAACGGTTTATGCACCGCCGAAAGAGGTCAATGCCGTCACACTGCAGATATCGGTTGCGTTCCGCACGGTCGCGCGCGCGCGAGAGAGAGACAACCGGAGGTGACGGAAGCGGAAGCGGAAGCGAGGGAGAAGAGGAGGAGGAGGGACGCGTCGCAGAGACGTATTGCACTCGCGCCCGCCCGATGACACCGCCGATATTAATCGCGATAATAAAACGCACCATCGACGTAACGATTGCCGCGATTACGCCGCGACCGTACTACATTCTCTCGCGATCGCGCCGAGCTGTTACGCGCGCAATTATCGAGATTTCTAAAAAGCGATAATACCGCGCTGCGGCGATATACTCTCGCGATCGCTCGTTGCATTTCGTGCGCGGTGTAAACGTCATATTCCCGGTCGCGCTTGCTCCCGCGGGCGCATCAACCGTTAAATCACATTACCGGCTTAAATGTAAAATTCATGAATATGCTTTTCGAGC
>QVNV01015460.1:0-33818 GCA_014825455.1 Pseudomyrmex pallidus | reverse complement strand
TTTTTTCCTTCTCCGACTCGCAAGTGCAATAATAATAAATGAAAAGAAGCTGCTTTTACGATGCCACTAATAACTTTTTACTTATCGCAGCAAGAAAAACCGCGCAACAGCATTCAGCATTTTCTGGAGATTTGTATAGAGATAGCTTTTTATGATTTCTCTTTAAGACTGTGCGCACAAATTACGTGTTTGTGTGGCTGTAAATATATATTTAACATATTATTAACAATAATATGTTATTCTCCTAGTCGTGACACACGAAGCAAATTGCTAACTCCGAAGACGACGGATATAGAAACCGGAATGAGCTATAAAAAAGTTTGAAAGACGAAGAATCGGCAAAGCGGGTCACTCGAGTCTGATCACGTAGGCTCATCTCGGTCATAAAACAAACCCGTTCCGCCTCACTGTTTTCCACGAGTCATTCGGGAAAACGTACAGCCACGTACATGCTCGTAGACTGTCCAACGTGTAACGACGCATGTGAAAATATATGAAAAGGTGTGTCTCGCAATACTCGTAGCGATGGAACGAAGTCGGTGTCGATATAATACCTCTTTTACGCGACGCAGAAAAGTCTCTTCCTGTTTTCGGATTGAAAAAGGTGTAACATTATTTCCTTCTTTCCTTTTTAAGCGCGCGCTTATCGTTTATTAGACGAAGAGTCACAAAGCGAACGTCGTGAATGAGAAATGTGAGAAGAAACGTAAGCGAACGCGACACACTTGCAAAGTGTTTGGCACGGACAGCTGAAAAAGTGGTGTATTCTCTTCACTTTGTACGCGATGTTATCGTGTAACGAAATGTGCTCCGGTCGTTCGTATCTGTTCATAATGCGCCTGGATGCAAGCACCGAGCGAGTTAATTTTGCGCGGACGCTTTTGTTCGCCATTTCTGCGTATAATTCCGCGCTCTAGGCCGCGCATTATGAGGTAGCTTTGACGCAGCGATAATAGAGCGCAAATAAAACAGAGACATTTTATATGAAAATTGTAAAAAGACTCTCTGTTTTACGTATAATAACATTTCGAGTAATTCTCTAACACAAAAACGTAAATAATTATATGTTGCAAGATGCAAATAAACTTAATGCATGAATTCTATTGTAATATATTACAATAATTTCATGCAATTTTTTTCAAACACGTAATTACAATATATCACTGCGGTTATAAAAAAAAAAGATGTGCGCTTTATATAATATTACTTCATTAAACAATTTTATATTTTATTTTACGGTTTTAACTCACTCTCTCCATTTAAAACTGAGAAAATCGTTTTTAATTCCTAATTTTTTCGTAATAAGTTTTTGTTTGTAATAAAATAAAACAAACTGTTTAACGGATACGTCTCAAGAGAAACTATACATTTTCTTCGCTTTTTCTTGAAGACAGTAGTGCCATAGAGATTCGATCAATGTTCTCGTGCTAGATACAGCTATGAAGAATGACTACCATTAATCGAAGAAAAAGGCGGTGGTCCCCGAGCTTAACGTATCTGTGAGAGAAGACGATAGGACAAGAGTGAAATATGAATATCACGGTCACGAGGGTAGAAAGATTTCTTACACGCGTGAAAGCGTTTTCGGAACCATTTTCGGAAAAACGATTATTTCGCCGAGATATATATCTATCGATAAATATATTATTTTTATAAATTCAACGCTTCATTAAACACGAACGTTGCGGTAAATATTTTATGTCTGCCGCGGCGACCGATGGCTTCGTCGACTCTAAAATACTTCTAATCCCTTTCTCGAATGCGCCGAGCTGGCGTGCCACGAGACCATGCGCAAGCGATATGCAAATATAATAAGTAAAATCTCGAGCGGCGGCGAGCGGAATACAAAGTCGCGTGACACACGCCGCGGAAATAATGGGAGCGGCGGAATCGCGCGAGGGTAGGACAGCGCAGAACGAAATATGGGTCTCGCGGCCAGAGGGGGATAGAAGGTAAGCGCGACAGAAGTTGCACGGGTAAACTGTCGCGGCGTGTTGGAACGTCGGGCATATAAATCCGACTGCTTCTACACCGAGGCGTAACTACGCTGTAAGGCACCCCGGAGGCGACATTAAAGGAGCACCGTAAGCCACGGAGACACTTTGGTATTTAAATGCCGTCCCCGAGTCCGCGCTCGTACAAGCGGGATAAATGAAATCGGTGGAGAGAGCGGAGGGAAAGCACAGAGAGAGAGAGAAAACAAAGACAGAAACAGAGAAAACGAGAAAAGAGAAGACCAAAGGAGCGCAACGATATGAGAGGATAAGAACGCACGACGAAAGGTATATAAAGGGATAAGGGATAGAACGCGCGCGCGAGTGGCCGATGAAGGAGGGTCGAATTCGAGGAGGTGAAGGACCACTCGGCGCCGGCAGCGGTAATTTAAGCGACACAACGGAACTCGCGGAGACAATTGCCGAGAGGGTGAAGGAGTACGTAGCGCCTGACAGAACCACCGCCTCGTCTCCTCGATCCCCTCGTTCCTCATGTATGCTCTCGCTCTGGTGCACTAGAAACACCGACGCAGAGCGCGCTTAAATCCAAGACGAATGGGTCATGAAGGCGCTTGTACACGCTACACATGGCGGGCGCCTCTTTATTCGCGCCTTATTTGCAAACCAATTTCACGTGCAACGTCGCGTAGCGCGGAAGTTAACGTCGCAGATATGCATCACCACCGCGCGACTCGTGCCGCCGCCGACGACTGTCTGGCCAGAGGTAACGTATCGTCTCGCGAATTATACTTGCGGGCTCACCGACAATATCTTCAACAGTATACTCATAAGAACTTACGCTTTGAGCTAGTTGACCGCAATATTTAAGGAACGCGTTATACAATAAATAGAAAAATAGAAATTTTTCTAAAGTCTTAGAGGTTTGATCGTTCGAAGATTTCTATATGTGAGTAAAAGTTGTCGTAAAAGAACAGCTTGAGATTACAATCGATGCGAAATAATTCACGGGAGCCCAAAAACAAACGTGGAACAACATGTACGCATCCAAAAGGATTGCGGATCGAACACGACGTGTCAATTCATGCGGCCAAACTGCGTCGAGCTGGGCGCGATGAATCACGATGACTCGCAATACACATAGGACCGCAATACACATAGGAATATCCACAATATTCGCAGATTGAAAGCAAACAGGTAATATTTGCAGGCGCTTCGATAAAGCGCGCGTGTTTACGAATTTTTACGCGGCGGTGTGTAAACAAGGTTTTTCGCGGCGTCGTGTTACACGCCTCGAGCCGCTGTCGCGCGCGCGCGCGCGCCGCCTCCACACCCCCTAGCTAATGACATTTTCGTATCAGTTTTCTGCTATTTTCCGTTCTTCGCTTTTATTTGCGCACAAAATCCGGTACACGCGGCGGCAAAGTTTGCGAAACTGTTCGTCATCGATCATCGAACATGTACGTATGTACATAATAATCTACCTACCATGCACGCGATTGTCTGTTATTCCGGAGAACTGACACACGCAGAAACATCGCGGCACGTTCTGTCGCGCGACAACGTTGCGGCTATAAAATTTCCGAGATGTATGTGCGCACCGCCATTTTCCGTTCGACTATCGCCGGTTAACGTCCGATTAAAGAGCCACCGTGCCGTCGTTTTAGCGGCAATACTTTTAAAAAAGAGAGTTTCATTGCGAATATCTTTCACGCCGCTGTCCACCGTCGTAATGAATATTAGTCTAAACGACTGATGAAGCGCCTTTAATGGCGCTTCGTTAAGCAACGGAGCGCCATAAATTGCGAGCTTTAATTTCGTCATAATGTCTCGGGAATTTATAACGAAAATTTATTTCAACATTTTAGCCCCGGCTAATTGTTAACTGATCTACGTGGAATAACGAGATAACGCGTACTCATTTAGTTCAAAAGAATGATTAAACGTATGCGTCTAAATGTCTATAAATATCGATAAAGTTTATTAATAAACTGTCTCTCACTTCAACGCTTCGATTTGATTTAAACCCTACTCGGACGATTCAACAAAGTAAATGATTCGGTGAAGTAAATGAATCGCACGGACACCCTTTATATAGTTCATCCCTCGTACTACCACCACTCGATACGAGGGTTGAGATGAGAGGAAGAAGAGCGAGGAAAATGTCCGACAAAGATGGTAAACGTACAGACAGATGGAGGCGAGATAAAGAGAAGTGCACAGAGCTTACGTGACACGGGATACGTGCACACCCATATATTTGCGTCATAAAGCGAGGCGTGCTTAATTTGTTGGCGTGATGTCGCCTCAGCTTTTTCGACATAATGTTAGAATGTTATAAAGAATGTTTACTCCTTTACAAAAATATGAATCTCGTATAGTACTGCGTATATATTTTTATTTTGCAAAGTAATATATATTATATTTCGAACAAATGTGAACGATGCGTTTTGCGCATCGCAAATTCGTAAATTCGAATCGCAATTAAATACGAGTTCTTACTGACGAATATGCGGCTTTTGGATTAAACGGAAAGCTGCTAAGAGCCATCGATATTTGTTAAACCCTCTTCTGACATACGTTCTATAAATTAAGCAGATTTGTGGCCGAATCTAGCCGAATATAGTAACAGTGGCCACACGCTGAGATCAGACGCGAAGAGAAGTTCGAGAAAGCCGAGTTTGGCAGACCGTGAGCTTTGCTTAAAACCGGACTCGCGCATCCCGGGTAAACCATCCCGAAATTAATGTCCGCTTCTGCAACAATAGCTGATCGAAAGCGACATCAATTATTGCGTTTCTACTTTAAGTCGCGAGTTCTTCTTCAAACTGATGTTCGGACGAACACACTCTCAAAGATGTTTTTTTCTTGCACATTTTATCGGCGAGCACGCAAACGTTGTTTCGCGTGAGACACGAAAGCACAAAACTTACCGCAAGTCCACCACGTTGCTGGTCAAGGTTAATTAAACTTAAAACACGCGCTAAACGCTTGCACTTATTGCGGAAGTGCGTGTTGATAGGACTTGTGAATGGTACATGCACAAGATTAAGTGAAAGTGTTTTGCAGGCGATGTTGGATAATTTATATAGCAAATACACGATCTTCTCGTTCCCTGGAGATTCATTACTTTTTAACATGTTTTGATGCAACAATGCAAAATGCAACTTTATACATTTTCCTCGATCAAAAAATAAAAAATGTGCGTATATGCGTGCGAAATAATCAAAGAAAACAAACTTTTACTTCGGAATTTTGTACAAAATTGTTACTTGGATCAATTTTATATATTATCACGATGCGTAAAATTGACGGTGAGAGCCATTATCGGCGCACTTCACAACTATCACTTATTCATCTGCCTATTTTCTTTGATAAATGTTGCAAGTGGAAAACTAAAACGAAAAAACGGTCTTTTCATTCCGTCACGGTGCGGTTGGCTGCGAAGTGCGTTTCTCGAGCATAGCGGGAAGACCCATAACGATAGTTGAATGGACTCGATAGCCTCGTCTTCCTGTTCGTTGAATCCGCAAAAAACGTAGGAGTAAGATGAGACACACCGGACGGCGACGATTTCCGAGTGACCGAAAACGACGACGATTTACTGGAGGATGCATTTTTTGTTTTCAATTTTTTCCGCTCCCGCGCCGAGAGAGCGCGCGCGAATGAGAGGAAACCGCGAATCGACGGACCAAGGATAACCCGCATGCGGCGCGTCGTGTCTCCGCGTATTTTCAAGCATTGTCGGCAAACAATGAAACGGTTACGGGACGCGTTAACGGCGGCCATTGTCTCGCAGCCGTGACAGGGGCAAAATGTTCGCGCACAATGGCTTCCTCATACGTCTGACTACGCGCATCCCGCTGTTCCTGCTAACCGCGGGGACAGCATTCTGTATCTCGCTCTCTTTCGGTCTCTCTTCCGCGTGCCGGCCTTTCCCAATTCTCCTTTTCTCTCGCCCTCGGACCTTTTCCCCGTTTTTGCCCGCGCATCCTCGTTTCTGTCGAACAAACTACCACCGGCGCATACGAGTTCGAGATAACGATGATTATCTCGAACCTCGCGATTCTGCATTCGGCACTTTTTTCTTACGCGCTATTGTCGGAATATTCGGTTTCAGAGTTCAAGCAAATAATCTTGTATATACTAAAAATTCTCCCACAACAAGCAATGTTAACAAATCAAAACTAATATACAATTTTTTTTATAGATTAATAGGTATCTCTCGCTTTTGTTACCCTAAACTCGAGTTTTATTTCTTAGATGTTCTCTATCGTGTTGCGGAATATAATTCTCGAGGAGTGTTATATTCGCGTTTGCCCAATATGTGGAAAAACTACTTTGATTTAGCAGGAAGGCGAGTCACGCGAGCGAAAAACCCGCGCCGCGCCGGCGAAAACGTGTATAAGCATTCGAAATCCCGCTCTCGCGTGTGCTAATGCGAATTTCTGGCATTACGGGCATGAAACATGGCTGCGCCACGCCTGATTCGGGCAGGTTCGCATGCACAACTCGCTGGCAGGGACATGCGGATTTAACGAGGACCGTATCGGATGCATCAGACGCAGCCGGACGGCATAAACACATCGAGCCTATCGATCGAATTCCCGGCCGCGAGAGCAAAGAGCAATGTGAGAAATTACAGGTGGCTCTCCTAGTATTAATAATGTATTTCGAAATTCCGGTGAAAAACGTGACAAGCCGAATGCATGGCACTCTCTCTCTTTCTCCTTCTCTTTCCTTCTCTTAACGCCGATATTTCGCAGGCGATAATAAAACGCACAATGCAAAAATCACGTTATCCCGCGAGATGCGCGTGAAAGCCCGAGAATTTCAATAACATTTTGGAAATGAGATTCGCGTTGAACACGTTTATTTGATTCTCCTATTAGTATCGTTTAGGAAGCGACGTGGAAGTCATTGAAATCTCATAACGAGATGAATATTTTACGAACGATTTTCAACAATTACACGCTCAATGAAATGTTATCGATTTCTCGATTAAAGTCAGCTGCTTTGTATGAATAAAACGTGCGCTTAAATTTGATAGAATTGTGAAACGTATTGCGTTGTAAGTTAATTAGTATTTGTATCTTTTGCGAATGTTATCGTAATATTGCCACGCGCGATAATGTACAACAAAAACTAGATCGGCACAATATAAATACTTTATACGTCTTTCAATAAGAATAATACGATCACATTAAAGAGCTATGCGCAAGTGTAAAAATATCATAGAACAGTGAAAATGTAACATTTTTGTAATTTAAAGAAACCATCATCATTATTACCCCAATTAGGAATGATACCTTCCGTTTTTCAATATATATTCCAGAAAAACTTTTCCATAATTCTTCATTGAGCTAGAAAAAGTACTAAAAAATAAGATAATTACGCAGATCCAAAGTTATTCTGGAAACAAAATTTTTAGTTTTCTAATAGAATTATAAACGTACTCGTGTCCGTGAAAATTAAAGTAAATTTTTCTCAATGCTTTTTTTATTCGCATACAATGTAGTGCGAAGGACTTCGTTAAAGGCGACATCGTGTAAAACTTAGGAAAGCGTTCTCGAGAAGTCGAGAATGCGAAAGCGCGACAAGCACCGGCAGGTAAATAATACCGCCTCGGCAGGAGTCACGTAATTGCTTATTGTCGCCAAGTCGAGTGGTACGAGCGTTTCTCTCAGAGGTCATAAGATTTCCCGGAAAATACGGAAATGAAGTCGCTTAGACGCAACTCCGCCGCTGCTCCCGCAGCTATCGTCGTCACGAGGATCGCCGACTCCCGTTCCCTTGATTTCCCTTTTCGCTCTGCAACCGATCGCGCTTCTACGCTTTGCAAATTGCTTCGTTACTCACGAACAAATCCCACGTTAATTGATACTGACTGTCTTTCAGAGTATTCATGTTCCATTCCGGAACGGACGAAGTTGCCGCGCTGATTCGACAGGAATTTAGAAAGCCGCCGACATGCAAAAACACTGTCGCTGAAAATTATCAGATTTTTTTAGATTTTTTATTAAAAAAAAAAAACATAAAAACTCTTCTCCATTGTTCAATAACAATACCAATAAATAAAACTTTTATAATATAGTTAACAATTTTAATTTATTGCGAATATCGGACTCCGCAATAAAAAAAAATTCATCGATTTCTATTTCACTATCATGAATGGCATGGTTAAACTATACTGTACGAGTTACCAGTATGTTACGATCGAAACTGCACTTATTTACGCATGTGCTTGTCCGCTGACACACGCACCTGATATACATATCGCACGTACATATCTATATCTGCAACCGAATGCGTACACCCACACGGTATAGACGTATATGCGCCTGCATGCAACAGTGTAAGTATATATATATGTAAATATGTATATATATATATATATATATATAGATGCGCGGATAGCCGAGTGTTATTGGGAAGCAGTTGGTATAGGATCGCTGGGATAGGAAACGAAATATATTGACGCCGCGGAGGGGTATAGGCATGGCTGGCCTCGATCTGTCACACAAATCATCCGCTTCGGGTCGCAGCCATGACGTACGCCTCCACCAGTCGCATCGTGGTACCCCCTCGTCGCTACTTTTGCCAGCTATGCGCGCGTAAATATACCAGTTCCGAATATCATATACTACGCGCGGTTGTATATCAAAAATGAGCGGTGACGCGTCTTATCATGGTTATACCGCGCTGTTCGCGCAGTTAGCTCGCATGTTGAAGAGATTATTTACATTATTGCTAGGACTCTATATGGTATTTGTAATAAAATCGGATGTTGTATTATTTTTTTAATCGAAAAGTTGATACTACAAAAGTTTTTTAAACTTCCTTTTTGATCCCGAGGTTACAAGTTCCTGTAACGACTTCTTTATTTGACAAAATAATGGTCATTACC
Source organism: Pseudomyrmex pallidus (assembly GCA_014825455.1). Lineage (NCBI taxonomy): Eukaryota > Metazoa > Arthropoda > Insecta > Hymenoptera > Formicidae > Pseudomyrmex > Pseudomyrmex pallidus. Next base: position 24,959 of record QVNV01015460.1, on the reverse strand, counting down.
ATTATTTTGTCTCGAAAGTATCATAAACGCGTTTATGTTGGATATTGTCGTAACATTCTAAGGATTGCGGAGAAAGAAAACACCGAGCTACGTTGTGAATGGTGGAGCACCGTCGCGTCCTTATTTCCCATCGTTATATTCCGGCAACCCTCGCCGCAGAACTGTAATCAGCGTCTCAATGGCAATGCGGAATGATATCAAGCCAACGACAATTATTTTTCCTGGCCGTTATAGCGCGCCCTGATAAATAGTTGGTCGTTTCCGTGGTATTTTACGTTTCAAGCCAGTAAGGTGCGATGTTCTCCAGATCCATTGCGCGACTTTTATCGCCGACGAATATTAGAGCCTATTCCGTTCCCTCCACATACACACACACGCGCGCGCACTCTTCTTGCCTTTATAGAGGCAATAACACAATTCACAAGGTTAACAGTTTGGCTCTGCGGAAGATGAGCGAGTGCCAAACTGGCACGGCGTGTGCTTTTTTTAAATCTTTTCTTTGTACTTAACGTCATTAATTATTTTCTCTCATATAAATTTCTTCATATAAATTTTTTAGTAACAACTCGGCCTTTTATAATTCTTTTGTTACAGATAAAAGTATTCATTTGTATTATATACATAGCGGAAATGCTAGCGCAGAATCATATTGTCAAGTTGAGAGAAGAAATTCAAAAATTATATCGCTGAACGATTCTAAGAATGTCCGTATTCGCAAAATGACTCGTAAAAGAAATAAAATTCATGGTGACAAACGCATAACACATCAAAGAAAGAAACGTTCTGACTGAATTGTCAAATTTGACGTGTTAAAAAAGATGGAAGAAATTGAAGAATATCAGGCGCAAAAGGAAAAGAAACGCACCAAGGACGGAAGAGCGACGACGAGGTCACCCGACACAAAGAACGATGATGAATCGCGGTCTGATGATCGTAAGAAACTGCGATACACACACACACACACGAGTCTGGAGGTAGGTCTCTGGAGCCGCGAATGCATCACATCTATCGGTCTCTAAAATGTATCGGCGCAAAACTTTCTAAAAATAACTTGAAACGTAATAAAAGTACGACGTATCTAGAACGCATAACTTTTTCATATACAATATCTCTGTCACTATATAACACTGAAAACCTGTATTGTAAAACTTTCGCAAATAAATATACAATATTACGCGCGAGCAAAATATTAAACTAAATGAATGTTCAGCGGTATCAGGATACATGTTATTATTCACGTCAACGTAAAAATATAAAACTTTATGGGGATTTCGTATTTTCGTGCTATTTATATGTGTACAAATGACATCATATATATTTTACTTAATTATTGAAAGAATTTGTGTTTTATTTCTCATGTAGCAAGGTAGTAGTAGTAGTAGTAGTACAACATCATCAAGGTAGTGGTACAATATCATTCTACAGTCATTTTATTGTATTAAATATATTTTATTCTCTAAATAAATAAATTTTCTTTAAAATTGACGATTCAAAACCTCTTTTTGATCCTAACGATTTGTACGAACCGTCTACTTTATATTTTTTCATCGACGATCTCTGGTGTCCGATATTGTCGAGCATCTCGACTGGAAATGATATCATTCGCGAGCCCGCGTGAAATTCCACTTGAACTCGCGTCGACATTCCCGATAACGAAGGAGACATCTTTCGTGATAGAGACACGGAGGGATAGAGAAAATGCGTGTAGAGGTTACAGGGAGAAGGCAACGGGAATAAGAAAGAAACGATGCGAGAGGAAAGACGGGAGAACGGTCGAAGAAAATGAGAGAAAATGAAAGAGAAGAGAATAAAACGAGGTGGAAAAAAAAGAAAAAGGCGCGAGATCGTTTCTGGTCGATTTTTCAAGGCGAAGCGGAGGCGTCAACTTTCTTTTGAGAACGTCATGTAACCGGAAGTGAGAACGCTGCGGCGGCTCTGGCGAGCCGCGGTATGCTGGTCTCGGTGTGGAAGAGAAGGACCGAGGAAAAGAGGACGAAAAGAGGAATGAGCGACAAGAGGGGTGGAAGAGAAAGAGAGAGCCGAGGTCGCTGAAGGTGCTAGCAAACGAAGGAGACGGGGGAATTGAAGCGTGGCTGTGGAGGCCTGTTCTCGTGGAAATACTTTATAATTGAAAAGCTTCGCTTAAATGGGAACGTTTCTCTCTTTACGCCCTGCCGTCATATAAAAGTGAGAGCCCGCCGCCGACCGGATAGAGAGGGATAAACGAATTTATTACGGACAGGTCCCTCTGTTTGGACGCGTATGTGCGCGTTTAACTTCTCACGAGTGCGGAAACGATTATTCCGGCGGAACGGTTTCCCGTGTAATTAAAATTTCCGTGTTTAATCTCCGTTATTGAACAAACGGCCGCGGAGTCGGTAACGATTACCATTTATACTCGCGTAATAGTAACAATCAACGAAACACGAAATGAATTATAAATTTATAAAAGGTATGTCGCGCGCAAATAAATCGGTCCGTTTTTCTCGGAATTTGTCGTGGTGCAAATGTTTTTTGCACGAACGACTGAAAAAAGTGCGAATTTTCATATTTACGTATACTTCCGATATCTCTTCTGTGAATTCAAGTGATACGTACGAGTTTGAAGAGCCGCGTATTAGTACTGCGAAACTTTTTTCTTCAACCAATTTACATTCGCCGCTTTTCCGGCGAAAATTCAAGCTAAAGCTTAATTATCCAGTTATCCGACATCGAAAACTTAAGACTTTAAATTAAGTTTCTAAAGAATAAAAGGATAAACCTCATTTTTCCGTTCATTGGGAGCGGATATTTTCTTACAGAGATTTAATTTAGACCGTAATTACCAAGTTATTTCAAGTATAAAGCGAGCCATGAAATTCCCGGATTAAATTCGTACTAACGACAAGTACACGCTATACATTTTGTTTTTAAGAAAACATCTTGTGGAAACAGTATTTTTCTTTTCTTTTAATCAAATATATAAAAACATATTATTCAAGTTTCATATGGTTATTTATATATTATAAAACATTTTTTTTTATATATATATTCTTTAGAAGCATTCCGCGCCCGCACAAAATGTAACTTAACTTATAGAGAATATGTATTTTATTTACATTATAAAATTAAAAGATATTTTCATCAAAAGCGCACCTATCTCGCGCACCACGTGGCGTCGCAATTATCCCCCCGCAGAATCCAAATTAGCTTCCTGTAATTTGCATTCGTAAAAACCGCTAACGATCGCTTTCAGCCGGAATGAAATTACCCTAATCAAGTTCGGAGAGAGCAATTCAAGCCGCTACTATCGGCCACGTGTCCGCCGACAAATTCAACTTTTTTTTTTACGTCCTCCTGACGAATATCTTTGAGAAGTTCTTCATCGTAAGAATTTTTCCACGAATCTAGTACTGCCAGAAACATACTATCGTCATCATCGATGTAGTCGTCGTCGTCGTCGTCTTTCTTGTGAAAGAAAACGATGAAGTGAAATTGATTGAACTTCGGAAGTGACCTCCGAAGCTTACAGCATCATCTTTGACCGGAATAAAGTGTAATAGCGGACATGATGAGAGTGGAAGTATTATGTGGGATAAAATATAAAATCTTTTTTTGTTTTTATAACATATATAGTATCTTTGTGATAATTTTTCAAATAAGCTAAAAATTCATGAATAATCTTAGTGACATTTCTTTGATTCTCTTCTATATGTTGTTTTATTTAATAAAACTAAATGTATTAAAATTATCACAAGATTCTTTTTTTTTTATCTTGAGTAGAACCGAAAGAGAGGTGATGGCAGATATAAAGGGAGAGTAAAGGGTGGCTGGGTTTTGTCTGTTCATTTGGCGAGTAACGAAGTTAGAGCCGAAGCGGCTAACCCAATCATTCGACCACCACTCTCCGTCCTTCTCTCACTTCTTTAACATCTCACCCTTCTCTTGCCGCCATCCTATCTATCTATTCATCAATCTATCTGTCTCGATCTCGTTACACAAGTGTTCCATTTTTACATCTTTCTTATTCCAATTTCTTACAATCCATTTGAAGCTATCCTTGAATTTGCAATTTTTATTTTGCTTACATGCGGAAATAAAGTAAGTAACGGTACGAAGATAAATTAAGTACATTATACGATTATATACTATTGTATTCGCAATTTTTAACGTAATAAATGATATGTGAAAAATACCAGTAAGTATTCAAAATACTTGTATAACATTGGTTATAAAATTGCGTAATAAATATTACACTCACATATCATTTCTCATTGAGATTTTCGCGTTTTTCTTTTTAATATATGAGATTTTTTTCAGGATTCACATAGCTGATGATGACAACAACAAATTCTCTATTCGACGACGAAACCGAAAAACAATCGAATGTCTCAGGCTATGATTGTCCAAACGCAATTCTTGTCTGTACGATAAGATATCAAGAATTGTGTGGGGACATCAGCGCTCGGGGCGCGAATCAACTAGAGACGATAATAACTGCATCATTAGATAACAAAGAAATTGTATGTGTGTTATTGTATATAAATATATCTTTTCAATCAAATGTTGTCTATTTTTTTATTTAACTAGATTTATGATATATGTAAAGTACAATGAGTTACACAGAAAATAATAATATGTAAATGAAAAAACTCAAATTTTTTGTAGAATAAAAATAATAAATTTTTACATTTTTACTGTGGCAGTTTTATTATAGTGATCTTCTTCCTGTCAAATGTTTTTTTGTCAATTTTGTCGAGAGTACGAATCTACGCGAGCGTCAAAAATTCTTTGAGATCAAAAATTAGTTAAGTTCAATTTTCGAATTTTCTTTTTCTTTTTTGTCACATCTCTAACGCTAAGATTATAATACACCCTGTCAGAGAGAACCGACAACACCGCGAAGAACAAGACGTCAGATCAAGAAAAAGAAGTAGAACTAGGGAGATGACGAGTCTCGTGTCGATTTTGTGAGAAGCTCTGCTTTGATGTTTGCGTCACCTCTCTTCCCAATGAGATGCGAATCGCGAAAATCAATAATCGATTCATATTAGTAAGAAAACTTTTGTCGCATTTGCGCGTTAAATTTATTAACTCATTCTTAAACGTGTGACACATTTGTTGCAATTGAAAGAAAAACTGAGGAATAAATGATCTCACCACGAGAGAGAGTTTCGCGGACGTCAACTACAAGCGTGTGGCTTTGTATCTATGAGCTCACTTACACACAGCGGTTACGAGGGATGGACAAATGGCGTCGTCAGCACCTCCGTTTTCAGCAGGAACAGAATCAGAACCCATTCTTCGGTCGGGGGCCATTCTCTTTCCCTTTCATACGCAGGGGGTGTAATGTCCCGACGAAAACAAATGGACGAAAAAATCTACCACAGACAATATCGATTTTCGGTTATGACAATAGAAGGAGCACGCCAACAATACAACCGTGATCTCAATAAGAGAGCAAAAGAAAAGAGAAAATATAGGCTCGTTACGTACATCCGCAAGTACATTCGCTAACTCTATCGAAAAAGTTCTATCACTACATCTATTGTAATTATATTAGGTAGAAAAAAAAAATATAAGAAGATTTGAAATAATATCATTCGCGTGCACTTTATGTTGTTTTCGAAGTGCAAAACGCGATTTTCGAGCGTAAATAAATTCGTCCATTTATGTACGTTCACCCGCGTATATTCTGGAAATTCATACGTTTCCTACGTGATAACCGGCAAGCGCGACGCGTTTGAACGTACTGAGTGATTTGTAGGCACTAAGGGGAAATAAAAGAAGATAAAGTGAGCGACGTGAATCGCGTCTTCGTGAAAGTAAGAAGACGTAAGGGGTAAAGTGCGTCTGTGCATTAACTGAGTAGTATAGCAGACATACGTACAAAGTAAACGCATTTCCATTGTAAGAATGTGCGTGCGCGGCGCATATATGCGATATCGTGCGTATCGTACGCGAACGCACGGAACTGTGCACGACACGTGTACGAATGTACGCGTACGTGACGGCGGTTGGCACAGATACACCTCCGGATACATTATGCATCGCGGATTTTATCCCGTATAATGCACTTGTTATCTATGCATATAACAATCGCGAGAGGCAGGATGAAGTGTCGAGGGTTGGAAAAAGAATGGCGGAATGCTATAACGGACAGATTACTTTTTCGAGGAAAATAAACCACCTAGCGAGCTGTCTCTCTTTCTCTCTTTCTCCTGTCACATGTTTGTTCACGCCTAAGTAAAAGCAGAATTCATCTCGACTGCAACTAAATTACGTTGCAAATAAAGCTTCAAGTTGTTAAGCACTTCGATAAAACAGAAATACTCTTCCTCCGTGCGCTGTTAAGAACCGGATTGCGCGCAAGAACATTCGGAGTAAGAGTGTTCTTGAGCGCAATCCGGTTCTTGCTGGTAATCCAGTCTAATCTCGTAAAGAAAGAAACGGATACGCTTCGCGAATGTTGGCGCGACTCAAGTTTTCAATATCGACGCGATATTTGTTACCCGATATATAAATCAATTACAGTTTAATTTTTCTCTCAATACACAGAGATACCGCCGCACGTTTTGCTATTTCAATAATTCCGAACCGAGCTAATTACAGTGATGGAAAGCGCTTGCGTTATGCATGAATCTGGTAATCTATTAGGCGGTCCAATCATCATTTATTGATACATACATGGCATGGAATAGCCCAAGATAAACGGCATCGGACATACCTAACAAAACGCTATAATTGGAGAATACGTGGTCTGACGATTATGTAACGTCACGTGTGTTCTGGACGGCGCCAGATGAACAGGTTTAATAACGACGGCGGATCAATAAAGCTAAACAAGTCTAGCAATTAATCGCGCAATTCCGCAACAAGCACAATCACCCGCTCGGATGTAGTAATTATCATTAATTCTACGTAATAAAAAAATGTTATCCAATGGCTACCTGAAGCATCGACCACTCGTAGTCTTCAATGTGTATTTACGTCTCTTCGTTCCGCAAAACACGTCCACTTGTATCATTTTCACTCATTAGCGCTAACTTAAGATCAGTAGTGAAAATAAAAGTCGATATAACATCGGGAAAAGCCGCAACAATGAAATCACGATACAAATGGGAAATGACTGGGCCTATAAATCCCCGCTAATGAATCCCCCAAGACATCGTAACACGTCGTGGCAAAGTACGATGTACGGCACGAAGAAGAAAACGCGAACGAACATCCCGTAGATAGGCTGTCCGGGAAAAGGGGAGCGTAATTGTGTTTCGAAGAGTGGACGGGCGTCGGCTTTTCCGGCTCAACACGTACGTTATGGAGAAGCAAGGATAAGAGAGAAAAAGAAAGAGAAAGAGAGAGAGAGAGAGAGAGAGAGAAAGCATGTGGCTCTTCTCCATGGAATTTTAATCAGCGTCAATTACTCGCGGGAGTGGCACGTTCTCCTTACGTCCGCACTTTCCTCGAGACGCAGCGGCAGAATTCAATTTTCCCGCTCTTCAGCTTGCACAGCCGCTTTCATTCTCTCCTACGAGTCGACCTGGCCGCGCGAATGTCGCCCTCCGTCGTCGTTGCCGCTCCAAGAAGAGGGAGTAATAGGCAGGTATTACCCCGAGATGCGAGAAGGTTAATCCTGTCCCCAAAGCGCAACCCTTTCTCAGTATCTCTCTCTCTCTCTCTCTCTCTCTTCTTCCGTGCTTTTCGAGGAAAATGCGTAAAGCTGAGATTGCCGCATCGTCTTCAACGATCCGCACCGCGTCTTTCACAATACAATCTGGTAATTATGCTTCTGCGATCGTTGAGGTAACTCCGTGTCCGACATTTTAAATTAATCTAATTAGCCGTTCAATTATTGCGTCACGATGAGATTAAGTAATCAAATTACGATAGCTCGCATAATTAGTGTTGCGGATCAATCGTCTGCCGTCAAACATGTTACGTGCCGAAACACCAAATACATCCCTCTAATCTCCTCTAATTCAGATCCTCTATCAACTATCACTCCTTCCCGATTTGCCACGACAATATCAATACCTTTATATGTAGTACTTAACCCCGTTTGTGTGTTTAAGGTATTGTAAATTGTTATCTAATTTATACACTCTGCAAAAAAATTAGCTTTTAAAAAACACTTCTCTCCAGGATAAACCTACGTAAACGTTATAAGATATTTCGCCAGCCAACTTTTCTGCTTCAAAATAATAACTTAAAGTGATAAAACATAAAGTTTTGTCTCTCCGTAAAATAATAGCACGTATTCTCTTATCAAACCTGTTATATAAGCATGTTAAACTACTTAAATTAGATGAAATTGAATTCAAAACAACAAGAAGCAAGAAAACATTTTAAATAAAAAAACTTGGAATACTAAAATAAAATATCTTAACACTAAGAAAAAACAGATAGCAATATAAGAATTGAGTCAAATCTTTCTGTACCAGCGATAAAAGTAAAGTTCTGCAGATTGTTCTGAAATCTATATCCCAGTCAAATACAGTTTATGATGTCGTCAGGTCTCCAAGAAAAAAAAAGAGAATAACACACGTGAAGATGTTCTCGACGAGCAAGAGCGCGACGACAAGCGCGCGAGGTCCGTGATAAAACTCGCTCGAGTCCGGAATAAAAGGACCTCGACACGAAGGTCGATTCGAGGTACTTAGAGACGCCCCGTTTCTCGTAGGACACGGTGATGATGTATGGCTCTCAACGATAGAAAGTGTTATGGCGGAAGGACTCGGCAATACGACCTCGTTTTCCCGCATGGAAGCCCTGAGGCCTTCCTTCATTTTCCTCCGAGAAGGAAACGGAAGACGGAAGGAAAAGCGCGGGCGAGGAAGGAAGAATATCTAAAGATGGCCGTCGTCTCATAACTCCTCGGGATACGTTCTTTTGCCGATGCGGGAAGGAAGGAAGGAAGGAAGGATACGAAGAGCGAAGCGCACCGGGTATCCGCGTATGCGCAAATCACGTCGAGACTTCGCACACACGCGCGCGCGAACGCGCTGCACGTAACGCAAAGTATATACGCGCCGTGGGTATATCCGTAATCCATAGATATCGGCTCGACGTCTCGCTGCGCCTTCGTGTTATTGCAAGAGGTTTATCGGATAACTCCACCCATTTCGATGCGACGACAGAGAACGGGACAAACTAACCGATGATTGGTACCTTATGAAAATTTATTTGTCCGCAGGGTGAAAGATCCGCGCGATGAATCGAGAACGAATTGGCGCTGCACAATAAAACGGAGACGTCCGGCGTGATATAGCGTCTCTATGTAAATCTCGAGAATATCCAATCCGCGCGACATTAAAGTGCGTTTTACATTCAATAAGCCATAAGGTAATTATTGGGAAAATGCTCGCGCGCTGTATGCGATGGAAAAATATCGGAAATAAATTAGTTCGTTTTCAGAGCGTTGGACAATAAAAAGTCACACATGTGCAATATCGACGAAAATGCGTTTGCGCAACTTATGCACACGTGAATACACACACATGCGCGTACGTGTGCACGAAACTCGCGCCGAGAATACGCTACATCGAGTTATTGGATTTTTCTTCGATCCCTGTACATTATATACCGAGGCATTTCGTGTATCTGCTCTTCTCATGCCTGTTCTTTCACGGTAAACTTTTTATCCCTTGTTTTCCACCCTTCTTCTTCAAGAATCCGAAGGAAGGCGATTAAATCTCAGCCGTGGACTCGCCACAAATTCTTCGGCTCACAACTACGGAAGAGAGAAGAGATCTTGTCTTGTATTATCATCTTTTATATCATCGTTTCGCTTTCGACGAAATTATCGATACAATTACGTGACACCGTCATTGGAAACGAGTCGTGTAACCGTTCATTTCGAGCTAAAGAAAGAAAAGAGAAACGATTAGCACACGAGTTGCTTAAAGTGATCAAGTATAGACTCGATTCTTCAACGCTATCTTTAGAGTCTATATTCCGCTATCTCGAGAAATATATAATCCTGACATCGCGGACGCCGTTTTCTTCCCCGGCCTCCACTCTTTCGCGCGTTATGACTGTGTCTCCCGGCTCGACGAGATACACGTACCGACACTTCGTGCAAACGCGGAATTGTAGATAAGCAAGCGGAAAGCGCGATTCCTCGCTTTTCTTCGTACACCTCCGGAAATACGTACGACAAAGTTGCATCGACGAAGATGTCGATGCAAACTCTCCTCCCTCCGCGCGCGCCGATGTACAGAGACACACATGCCGGAAATGGCCCGGTTCAACATATGCGGGAAACGAAATAAGCAAATAATACGCAGGAACGTATATCCAGGAAGGACGGCGACTGAACGGCGGAGATATAGAGCGGAGGGTCGCTACCGATTGTCCGAAAATGCCGGCCGATCGTGAATGGAAACCCGTCGAATCGAACGCTGGAGTCGCGCCAAATAAACTCGAACGGAGGTGAGTGTACGTAATGTCGCATGCACCCATACATACTGTACGTCCAAGACCAGTGGCACGCTCGTATATCATTCGTTCCGCGGTAGAAACGATCGTTAAAGTTAAATCCAGACGTCGCAAATCCTTCGCGATATCTTCCAACTCGTGCTATCACGTTAAACGTTGCAAAAATTGTGCAAGTTTCTTCCCTGACGTTCTCTCTCTAAGCAACGAATATCGAGTAGAGCGCGATTTAAATTGCGAATTTTATTTATTTATGATTTTTTAGAAATGTTGTTCTTTAAGAAGATAAACTTGAAAAACGAGTCGAGTGTATCTTGCAAGAATTAAACGCTTGATGTCGAGAGCCGAGAATTTAAAGAGTGTGGAGTGAAGAGATTCGAGGATTAAAAACTTTCTAACTCTCACGACACACTCGGGAAAATTTTCCCATTGAGTATATAACGTCAACGAAAGTGTGCTGAAACTTCTATGAGATATAGCGCTATTGTTGCAGCACGTAACGCGTACGCAGTAAGTATATCGTTCAAATGTATATTCAAACAATTTTGTGAACCTGCGTTCATGCGCGCGTCGAGTTTTTTAAACGGCATATCAGTATTACCAGGACAAATCCTTGAGGCGTTCGAACAGACGCGCTTTTTCCTACCAAAAAATCGCATATTCGAGCTCAAATATCTGCACACTCCGAGAAACTGCAGCAATGGTCGCGGATATTACACGCGCTCGATGAATGCCGGATAGAAACGGGGGCCATAGGATCGGTTAGGACGGGACAAAACGGAATAGGATAAGCGAGCGTAGAGAATACGATTGGACGGCGATATCTAGCATGATTCTAGAATGGGTTTCCTATTTCTGCCCCGCTTCACCGCGTCCGCCCTCAATGATAGTATATACGCGACCTGCATTACCTAACGTTACCGATAGAAGGAACGTCCTGTAGATAGAAATAAGATTGGTTGACTCTGGCAATTCATCGTGATTGCATCGGCAACAGTCGACTTTCCGAAAATTATTTTCAGAATACATATTTATCTCTATTGTCAACACATATACATTCAGTAGTTACATCTGTATTTTATACTTGAATCTGATTATTTCGTAATCGATAATAAGAGAGACGTGTTTTTTTTTTCAGTTCAATTCTAAGCTATCTATTTTTTTTATAGTTTCTAAAGTTTTGTAAAAACATTCTTTCTGTGACAATAACTCTATTTTTTAATAAACCATCTATTTCAGACGCGCAACCACTAACGTAACCACTTTTCTCATCTTTTCTCAAAATTCAGCAAGAGTTAAATACAAAAAAGTTCTAAATATACATATCTATATACAATATAAAACATTGTCAATTTTATTTATTAATGTATTCAACATATTTTTGAAGCGCGCGCATATACACACACAATGTGTTTTATCACGATCACATAATTAATAATAAATTACGTAAAATAATGGCTATTCAACAGAGGATTAATAGTTTATGTGTGCAGAATATAAACGCAGTATGTTTACTTCCTGGTAAGCCATAGCGAGAACGTTAAAGATGGATATTGTGCTTCATGGCCTATATTTCCTGCGCGTCGCGTCGTCGTATCTATCACATGCATATAGTTATTGTCACAAGTTTAGTTCGCGTTTGCGCGCGCGCTGTCAATAAATTAAATTAAATTTAAATTATTTCAGCCATTGTGCTTTAGCGATATTATCTCTCGCATTTATGAACAACACAACGATTTTCAAAGCCATGTAAAATTATTACATCTTTCTTAAAACATTTTTACTCTATTATTTTAAGGAAGATGTAATCATTTTGAAAATGTTACACATGTAATCATTTAAACTATTACGTTGATTCCAGCTGATGTGAAAATTTTCGAATATGTTGTATGTATTAGAAAAATGTGTGTCACACTCTTGCAATATTATTGTGCTCCGAGGTTAAAAGGCGCCGCATACAGAGAATACGATCTCGCGGGAAACTTTCTTATCGTGCGATACACATAAACGGGCATTTTATATTTGAAAGAAAAATCGAACAAGTAGCGCTCTGTCGATCCAATATATAAAAGCAGGAATATTAACGGCGCTTACCGTCGCAACGCATTGAATCGAGCGTGCATCGAAATGTAATAGGAACGGGATTTTCCACGGCTCTGCGAGAAGGAAAAATTGCGAACGCGTTCCGTTCAAGTGCACCTAAGGGCATTAATACACTTCGCTGATGTAACGCGTCGAACGGCATGCCGAACGTAACAACAGTAATGTCCCTTTCTCCGCACATGTCGACGTGAAAACCGTAGGAGAGGAACGCTTTCTCGCTATCGGAAAAGGTATAAACGTTTACACAAGCTTTGCTTGTGAAAGCGAATGCGTCGCAGGTAGCAATATACGAGAAAAAACAAGGTTTACATTATAAATAATATTCTGTACAATATATTCAGAGGATTTTTTTCTTTCAAGCAAGCATTTCATTTTTAATTACAACATAAACAATTTTGAAATTAAAAAATTTTAAATAAATAATTAATACCGGCTGCTATTTGTTGCAGATTATTATTTTTTTACAATTATGAGAAATATATTTGTGTATCGCATTATCATATTGCATTGTTTTCTTGCAGAAACATTTGCAATAACATGCATTTAACGTAATTAATTCTGATGGAAAAATATAAAAATCCCAATGTTGATGTTTGAATATAATACTTTCTTACTCACATCATTGTCTGTTCTCAAAACAGCGTGATCGCACAATGAATAAAAAGAACAATGTTATTACAAGCTACGCGCTGGTGTTAAGTGCCGGCATGTGTCGCGCACCAGATTGCGATAATAACGCGATTTCTTCGAGAAGAACATCGAAAGAGGAAAAATCGAAGGGGCTGCATCGCCCCGTTGAGTCCTTCAAGTTTTCTGCCGAGGTAGCCAGGTGTCGAGACACGGACTGTAAGCGATATAGATTGTCAAAGTTCGGAGAAACTGTTAGCCGCAGAAGTGGCGGAGTTTTGGAGAGTAACTTTCACCCTCTCTGTCTATTCCTTCCCAGCTCCGCCGAGCCACCCTTCTCTTCACAGGAAACTCGCGACAGCGGCCACCAGTTATCGGCGCGCGCGCGCGCGACATTCGTTGCATCCGAACTTCATTTCCACTGAATCCGAAGCCGTGCGCGCGTGAAGACACTCCTCAAACCCCCAGTCAACCCAGCAATTCCACAGGCAATTTAACGATGCCTAAAGTCGCTCTGATAAAGTCCACGGTATCGCGGATACGGGCGTTTGTCGGATCCCATTAAAATGAATTCCCCTCACTCTCGTCTCTTTTTTACGAAAAAGTCTATCGGGCCATTTATTTTAACAGCAAGTTTAATTGTAAGTCCCGTTTTCTCTATCGGCTAGCGTCAAATACATCATTCGATCGAGCGTGAAAGGATGATTTTGATTTATTGATTCAATATTAGATAACGCATCAATATTCAACGCCGTTGTGAATTTTGATTCAGGGAAATTTAATATAGAAATGGATGGATTGGCCTCGTGTCGAAATGAATTTTTAAAAAAATACAAGCAATGCGCAAAAAAAGAACTGTTCAATCATTAATTCACAGAATTATGTTTAAAACTATGTCAGAGTTAAAAAAAAAAAAATAAAACGAAAACGTACAATCGATTGCGCAATTTATATCGCGTTGTTTAACGCGCGAAGTTATCGAGACACACGCGCGATGCTCCCATTTCTGTGGCATACCGGAATTTCGCGACGTCCCGAATTGAAGTTTCAACCGGCGGAAAATTTACGACGTGCGGGAACGGAACAGCGCGAAAATGAAAATGTGTAAAAACGGTCACGGATATACGTGTCGGGTTTCTATCGTTCACGGTGCGCGGCCTGATTTCCGCCGCAAGTGAAAAGACGCAAGTGTTTTTTTTTTTTTCCATCTTAGTTGCAAGAAAAGCAGATAAACGCCGGGCGTACGTATAGTACACACGAACGCGCGTAAAACGACATACGTGTACAGAGTCGTGTGGCACGTATGTTTACGCTGCTGCAGTAAATTCAGCGCATGGCGGCCGCGCTTGACACGGGACAAAGTAAACGTTATTTAACGACGGCGCGCGTGACGACCGAACGATTTATCAAAATTCATCTTCTCGTCGAACTAAACTCGAGCTTCTCTACTGGGGAGTAAAGGTCGCGACCGGCCTCTCCGTAAAGAGCGGAAACGGATATCAACAGGGAGGGATATCGCCATAGTTTACACAGCGATAAAAATTCCCATAAAAGTACCGTAAATTTCAGATCCCTACCGGTATTGCCTGGACATTACGGCTTTATAAGCTACGGAAAAAAATGCTGTATACGAGTATAAGCACAACTGTCAATGAAAGAGCTATGTACGTTATGTTCGTGAGCTGAATGCTCGCGTGTATATCTTGCACATATTCTCTGCATTTCACGATACATTGCAACGGCAAACGTAAATTTATAGTCGCGCATTTCTGCGCGAGCAAGCGAGCGTCGCAAAATTATGCAAGCTGTTTAAACGTGTTGAACTATCCAAACTAACGCTAAAGAGAGCGCTCGCTTCAAACCAGGAGAATTAATTTACACAGCTGGAAAAACATTTGTTTTTCCAATTCGTAGAATATGTTTAAATAATGAAAGTGTTCGTAAAGCTTCTCCCGCTAAAAGGAATTCGATCATTCCGATGACAATAAGCTCTTGCGAAATATATGCAAAGACGTCGCGTTCGATTATGCAAAACGGTGAAATCAAGCCAAGAGAAAGAAGAAGTTGGAAAGGCTAACAGGGATGATTTGATAAAGGTCGCGTACCGAGTAAAGTAATTGAAAGGGCTCTTGTTAGCATAGAAATGGCACTTTTCCGATCTCTGAAACGATGAAATGGCTTTAAAGTTGTCGTAAATCTTCCGAGACACTTCCGACTACGCAGACCGCGCGCACTGCACGAGAGAGAAGCGTCGCGTCGTGCGAAACCACAGGAGGACTCACCTTTTTACCGTGCATGCTCGAGAAACGCGAGGCTACGGTAAAATAAATATCGACAAAGACGAAAAAGAAGAAGAAAGCGCACGTGTGTCGCGAGTGACAGGTGAAGGTCCTCCTCTCTCGCCCATGCCAATACCGAAGAAAAACATTTCCTGTCCTCTCTCGTTCGTGACATATAACGGAAAGAAGCCAAGCGTAGAATGTATCACATTATTTTTGGAGCGTCCGTCCGTTAGGAGCCGTACAAGATGTCGCCAGAAAGATGTACAAGCAAAACTTTGGTTTTTTCAACAAAATATATGTTGGATTTTTTCTCTTGAAAAAGAATAATTTTTCAAAATAATTGCGGGTGCAAAATTTCCCTCAAAACTGCGTATTTTTCAAAGAAGATGGTTCTTCCTTGCATATTCGCTCTTTAGTGTGTTCATATCGAATTATCGGCACTAGACTATAGTATCGAGCGCTTTTGTTACCAGATGCTACCCAGTTTGCTCATCAAGTACCGAAAGGAACGAATTTTTGTCGCGTCATCTTGCGCAAATGCGCTCGTATGAGCGCGTCGAAGAAAAGGAAGAACGTTCTTATCAAAAAGTGATACAGGACGGCAACAGTTCGATGACGACGGGAAAACGTGCGACTGCTCGCTTAACTTAGCAGCAGACTGTATCTACCGAAAATCTCGTCTTTATACTTTATTACGTGTATCTCCCGATGTTTCTTATTCTACGCTGTCTCGCCTCTTTGAATTTTCGCATGAACGTGAGCGTCGCGCGATGACGACTCGTCGAGAGGAAACGCGAAAGAAAATAACCGCGGAGAGGAAAGAGCGACGCGAGATTTCGACCCATTTCCGCCGAATGGACATCCGAGATCTAATAAAGAAACTTGGAACGCGCGCTTTTCTCTACGTCGCACATTTTTCGCCGCCGCTCCGTAAGTTCCATTCGGAGATGGCCGAGGGTTGCCCTTCAAGGAAGGGAGAAACGACGAAACAGCTTGCCGTGTATATATCCCATCCCGACGAGGCGGTAAGGGACGAGAAAAAAAAACCAACTCTCGTATAGCAAAGTGCCGAGATGCAGCACATCTTGAGAGATCTGACTCCTTATCGAGTTCCAGTGTTTCTACGCGATGTCTTACACGCGAAGCACTTTGATGCGTTGTGTCATCGGAAGTGGAGTGATTCCACGGCAGAAGGTCGTTTCTACCCGAAGAATGAAAAAAAAAAAAAATCTTGTGAAAATTTTACGAGCGGAATTACGCGCGTCTGTTAAAATCGGAACTCTCGTGATCAGAAGAGAAAAATTAGAAATAGATTAGAGAATAGAAAGTAGATTTCTAAATAATTAGGAATAAGTTAATTTTCTCATTTTTTAAATAAAATTCTTTATCAAAATGTTATCGATATAAATACGTTGTTCAATAAATAAATATCTTGAATTACACAAATTTGAAGAAACTATTTACTTATGTAACTAATCGCAAACGTATATTTTTGCAAAGCAGTCTTTCGAATTTTTGCACTATTGCAAACTTACGCGCTATTTCATTTCTATGTCCCGTGACTTCGACATGTTTTCGCATCAGAGAATCTTCGCTAGAGAATTTATATACTTGCAAGACACAGTTGTCGAGTCTGTTGAAATTTCGACGGTTATGGACGCAAATGTCGGCGCGAGACTCCAGGAGATGAAAGCAACAACTTTAAAAGCAAACTTTAGAAGCTAGGAGATGCAAGAAATGAAAGCAGAGAACGCACGAGGCGAATGAGGAACAAAAAGTTACAGAAGAGAGGTTAACAAAAACAGATGTGAAAGAGTAGAAAGTAGAATCAAGTCCTGAGAGCTGGTATAAAATTAGCAACAAATTTCAAAGGACACTGCGAACGACAGATGTCATTATAGTGAGTAAAGTTACACTTACTTAGAGAAAGTAAAAAGAAACGGTCAAAAGAAAAATCGATGAAAATCTCATAGAACATAAGTAAGAAAAAGAAACGATATAAAACCGAAATAGTTAAGAGAGCTTGATGATCAACTGGCTTGCCGGCAGACAAATAGCCAGAATTTTAAAGCGACATTGTGACGCTAGGTCAACAAATGAGAAAAAGTAAAAGTCGCTTTTGTTCTCTGTGCATTTTGTTCTCTCGTGCTACTGCACACACACACACACACGTATTCGCTGTGCGGATATGTATTCCGGGCGTGCACACAAGGCTGCGAGAAAGAGCGCGGACACACACGAGGTGCAATCTGTGTTTCTGGAAAAGTGCATGAAAAAAGCGCGTTAAAAGAGTGTTGGAAAAAAGCACGATAAGTCTGAAGCGGGACATGTGTACGGCGATGCGTGGGATATGAAATAATGTACGCGGGATGAAACGCGTGCGAGAGAACGCGCGTGGTAACGACGCGTTTGCATGTAGGCTGAATGATACACAACAATGCACGTACATAAGTAGGTAGGTATACGCGCTTTTGCGCTTGGTCGCACGCTTGTCACCCAGTATTAACCGTGAAATAACGGAAAAGAAGACAGAAAATGGAATTTGGTGGCAGCTTATAAAGAGGAACAATCCTTAACGCTACAGGTTGGCTACGATATAAAATCTGATAGAATATGTATAAATTATAAAAAACTTAAAAATAAATAATCTATAAAATTGCTGTCTATTAACAAGCGGCTTATATAAGATTATGTGATTAATCTCAAAACACATAAGAAAGTGAAGTATAATGTAAATCGCCAGGTGATATCGATTACGAAATCAAGCGATGATCGCCATCGTGACCGACGGGGAGAAGAACGTGCCCCGCTCATAAATCGATGCCCGATATAGAAACAAATGTAAGACCAATACTTTTGGATATTGCCGCGCCGAGGTGATTGATGGTCCGAGATATTCAATATCTGCAAAAGTTCGCGGCAAACCCTCGGCTGTGCCTGCTACACGTCGCCGACACTCTCTTCCGTTCTCTCGACGTTACTCTGACTTACTTGCCATCCCCTCTCGCCCATCTTCTTTTTCAACGGAACCTTCGGAACTTCTCTCTCTCTTATTCCCGTACATTCTCGTCGAGATGCATGACTCGGAATCCCGAGCCGGCAGAAACTTATCCTGGGAAATTCAGTGTCATTTCTGATCTCTTTTTTTCGGAGAGAAAAGTGAACGCGCGCGTCAAAATTTGAACTGTGTGTATATGTTGTTTCCAATAATCGATTATGCTTATTCATTGTAATATTCATTGTTTTGCGTATAATCATTAATCACTAGTCGCTATTACCGTACGACGTCTGACTATTCATACGCCGCTACTACTTTATGATTTGCTGGCCGACTATTCACAAGCAAAACTACTGCTGTACACAATATATTCATATGGAAATGTAACTTCATACAAAAAAATTCTTTGCTTGTGCAAGTATCCGTGTGAATAAACGTAACACAAAGTCACAGATATAATATTACGGAAAAAAGAATTTATGTAAAAATTATCTACCGCAATATTACCGCGACATGTATACATCTGACAAATATTTCAAAATGTGTATTCATATCACATTGCAAAATAGATATAACATTTATACACGTATAAAATTCACGAGAATGTCTCGTTTATCTCTGAAAAAAAGGTGGACTCAGTACCACAAAAAAGTGTAAGGAGAGACGCGCGAAAAAAATCAGACGTGTAGAAAGTAACTTCGTAAAAAATCGCTGACCGATTCTACGGCCGCGTGGCAACAGATTTGACAACAGGAATTGTTTTTTCAGCCAACTGCCGCGTCCCCTGCGGAACCATTAAGTCGACTTTTGCTCTATCCACCCTCGGTGACGTCGACGAATAAAGCAAAGAACGACGTGAGTGACAGAGAAAAGAGAATATCCGAGAAAACGCGCGGTTAGGCCGAGCCGCAATGACGAAAGAGCCGAAAAGAGATACCGAATCCCCTTACGATGATTGTTGTAGGCTTTCCGAGCGGCCTTTTTCGTGGATTCTCATCTTCCCTCGTATCTTATCGCCCTTTCACGGTGTGCGTTTCACCCAAAGATAATGTTGACTTGCCGACTATCCACGAAAAAACCGCCAAGATAAGTCAAGAACTAAAAATAGTACACACTTTTCTCCGTAATTAAACAAGAGCACAAAAGACATAAATAATCTATATAATTCTGAGAAAATTTTTTAAAAAAGTGACATTTGCAAAATAATAACACTTTCTTAAATTTGACTTTACGTGATAATTATGTAATGTATTTGCGAAAACCTTTTGAAGGATTAATAAATAAAATTGAATTTTATGAAACGTTGCTCTTCTAAAACAAATTGAAAACATATTCTCTTCGTTACTCGATACCAAATACGCAATTCATAGCATCTAGGAATATAAAAGGTAAACTCTATTTGTCGCGCCAAGTTCGGGACGAAGAACCGAAAGTACGTCGCGAGGCAAGAAACAATATTTTTCCGTTCGAAGGCGAGGCGGTCTAGCGCACGTACACGCACAGCAACACACCGCTCTCCATCGTCTCTATCGCTGAGAACGAAATCTATTCTCCGAGTCACTGTCTCAACGGACGATCAGAACGTAATGCGAATTTCCTTTGCCGCGGCACGATCGAATCTGCTTATACTCGCGGCCGGAATAATGTAACGTCGGCAAGGCGGAGCTGGAAGATAGAATATCGCGACGTTGAGTGCTCATCGGTTTACGCGGGCGCCCCTCGTGCAAAACTTGGCATTTCCCGGGCTGAAATCGCCGCCGGGTACGTTCGTTCGCCGTGCCGCGTCGGCAAGGTGGTCGGGCAAAACGGAAAAGGATAGCAAAAGAGAGAGCAGCTGGCCAAAGGACGAACGATAAGACAAGTGGAGAAGTGGCTGCTTCGGGTGCCGTGCGCGAGTCTCAACGCTGTAACAATATTGATTCTTCTAATGAACAAATTAATTAATTTTCCAAGTCTCGCCCCGGAAACTCCGGCCAGCATCCTCGAGTGCGCTGAAGCACTCGCGCCGCTCCCCGCGACGTTTCTGGCAGTCTTCAGTCCTCGAGCGAGCAACCTCCTCCCCTCTCTCCTCGCCATCCGTACGAAGTACATCGTCGCTGTGCCAGATGAAGTCGTTAACTCGAGTATGTACCTACTCGGCGAAGGAAGAGTGCCGGGGAAAATTGGAAGGTGCCAGGTGAAAATGAAAATTGAACCGATACATACGGACGAACCGATTCGAAATGGCCTCCTTATTCCCGGCGGAGGAGACCTCGGCTCTGCTTCTTTTCATCGGAAAACGTTACGTCGTTAAAAAGGAAGTTCATTTCGCGCGGTTCAACTGGATTCCAGAAATCATCACGCGCAATCTCCCGCGAATATTTCAGACGCGAGAATGTGTTCGCGCGCTCTCTCTCTCTCTCTCTCTCTTTCGTTTATACGAAAATGAATATGTCGATGTACGAACGTGTAATGCAATTACGGGCGCGTTTCGCGCGAACGATAGAGTACATAACGGCGCAATTTATCGGTTAATTCTCATCGTTTGCCCCGGTAAATCGCTCATCGCTGCCAGAAATTCACATCCGACGACTTGCTCCGTGAGGTAACAGGTTGTTTTAATGCAACCACAACGTCGAAACAAGAGGGACCGACGTAACGGATCGCGGGTGTATCTAACGGGATGCCGCTGGGAGGGTCTGCTACCGGTTATCCTTACTAAAACCAGAACTGTGTTTAACGCCATTGACCGCGCGTTGACCAGCCATTAATGGAAGCTTATGTGATTTATTTTCTAACGTAGCGTGTAAAACGATATATATATGTATATTACCATCCGGCGACTACATCTCTCGCAACCAAGATACGCGGTCGAGCAATTGAAGGCATGGTGTAATATATGTAAAGAGATAAAAATTCGTATAAAATATACCTATATGAAAAAGATATGTAAATAATATTGTGTAAATTCGCACAACTGCAACTCGAATTAAATTAATTTGAGAATTAAAAATACATGATATCAATAATTTTTCTCAAAAAACTAAAAAAACATTTAAAAGATTACATTATTTATAACAAATAACTATCAATTTTAAAAGCATTACTTTTTCGGTTGAGTCGATAAATGTGCAATTAATTATGCGTATCTTCGCATTATTTTACTAGCGCGAGATCAGCTACGGGCTATCGGAAACACGGCGGAATTATCTTGAAACTTGGTGAAGCGGCAAATGAAAGCGAATGTATATAAGGAACAAGAAGGAAATTAAGATCTCTAAAGCCGGCGGCGCAAAGAAGAAGCAGAACATTTGAGGTGTACCGCATGTCGGGTCTTGCTGCTATCGAACGAACGCGCATACGCATTGAACCTGGCCGCCTACCCACCTTCGGCTCTCATCAACGGAAGCAGGGTAGTAACCTAGCAACACCCCCGATACCACTTCAACCTCTTCTGCCGACACCTCCTTAGGTTTCAATTCGCCTTATCTTCGGCGACTTCCTTATGCCTTCCACTACACGGAAGCGCGCACATGTACGCATCTTCTCTTGCCCCGTCGTGCAATCCGAGCAAGTAAGAAGATATTCCAATAAAATACACGGCAAGTGGAAACGTTAAGATTCCTATTCGAGTAAAGAAGTTTCAGATCGTACACTTGGAATGGGATTCCGGAAACTTCATGTACAACTTCAGCTTTTATCCGCGCTTAACCCATATTGCAAGTCAAACATAAATTCCGTATGTTTATTTGGATCGTTTAGAATGCTAAGTACAACGTTTTATCAGCGCGAAATTAAGATACACACTTGCTTGCAATTGTAAATAGCGAGCGAGTAGATTGTAGAAACATTTAATGAGTTATGATAGATTCTCCGCGTACGAAAATAAACTATTCGCTCGTTTTATCTTTAAAAAAAAAAAAAAAAAAAAAAGTAAAGTGAGAGGCAACAGGATGCCCGGCTTCATAATGAAGTTTAAATATTGTTCCGACAGAGATTGCCTCTTCTCTCGTGTCCGCTGGCTTCCACCGTTCTTTCGTCACCTTAAGCAAGTTAATATCGCGGGATTAGCATTATTTTATTATTTTTTTCCAAGTTACTCGTGGCCTCCTCGTCTATTATTGCTCGATACCTTCTTAGTTGCGAGAATGCTCAACATAGTTGCGCGAGAGTCTCTTATAACTTTTTAACTATTCTCAGTCCTTTGCAGTTAGATGGAAGCGCAAGTTTTTAATTCGAATACAATATTAACAAGTTCACTACCGGCACTCGGAGCAAAGTTCGTTTGCTCTGACAATGTCGCTGTTATTATTGCTCGTACAGCAGAAGTTCTCATAGCTCCGTCATTGGGCCAGCATGATGCTGCAAGCGCTGTGACTTAACACCTTTAAGAAAAGAAAGTCCTTAAAGAGTAATTTGACTTTGTACTTCCCCCCTTCCTAGCGCTTTCTCGATACTTCAAAGTAAGGAAAATATATTAAAAAAAAAAAAAAAAAAAAAAGCTTTCTACTTCATCGCACGTAATTTGTATACATGTAAAGAAAGTCATTAAGCAAAGCAATTTTCTTTTGTTATTACCGCTTATAAAATTCCAATCTGATAACGAAATCTCGATAATTGACTTTCGCAGCCGTCGATGAAAAATACGCGAAAGTACTTATAACGACAATCTAATGCCGCGGACAATTTGTAACGTAAGTTATGTCGCGCCCCTTGCGGTTTATTATAATGAGGCCACAGGGTAGCTTTTACAAGGGCCGCTGGCACCAAGCCTGGCAATATAACTACTTCTCACTTCGCGCGGCGCACTTTGTATTTCTTTCTTCGTCGCACGCGCGTATATACACATATATGTATTACGTCTATATGTACATAGTGAGAAACGAGAAAGACAATTACCTCTAGCTATTGCCCTTCACTTTCGCGTCGGCAAAAACCCTCCGTATTATCTTTCTCTCGCTTTTAATCCCCGCGAAAGAGAAAGAGTATTTCCGAAGTCAATAATTTCGTGTGTTTGCAGCATTTTAAGCGGAAGGAAATTACCAAAAAAGAGTTTATGGTAAGCACGATCGTTTGACAGAGAGATATAGACTTTAAACAAGATGTAAACTTTAAATTTATACGTGATAGTATATTTCTCTTTTCGTTTTACGTTCCGATCAAGTGCAAAGGACAACGCGAGGATCGATACGACGACTGAGAGATCGCCATCTAATACGAGCACGTCTAGAAACGAGACAAGTTAGCGCGCGCGTAAAACTCAAGTTTCTCGACGCTCTTTTATTCCCTTGAAACACCACAAAACTTGATGGGCACGAATAAAATTCGTATCGCAATCCTCGTCAGTGTATCTCTCCACGAATGAATATTCTCTTCTATATACCGTGACGCTCTCGCGTGCCAAATAATCATCGTTATCAGGTAAGTAAGACGTCTGAATGTGCGGGCTCGCGCAATCGTGTCGTCGCCGCTTTGAAAAGTTCCGTGCGAAATTTTTGCAATCGGCGATCCGTGACAGCGCGCTCGGAAACACAACGATAGATAATGCATCCCCCAACTTCGAACCACGCGATCCGGAACGATGTGGCACGTCAATTAAAGTTTGAATTTAACTTCCGGCCGCCGAAAGTATTGCGGTGATTCCGCGCGATCCAAATGTCCGCGAGAATTTCACATAGGTGGATCGAATCACGTCGACATCTCGTCGTGCGCGTTAACGTTATATGTGTACGAAACGTCGTTTCTCTTTCCACGTGCGCGGAAATACGCTGCACGCATAATAGCCAGTGAACACTTGAGTTATAAGATTGTCGTGGACACTTGCCAAGGTAATATCAAACTTTCAGCTCCGCCCCGGGACCATCCAACTTACGCACGTGCATCATGCTGTGAAGTATATTAATGATGTTTCGCGCGATTTTGTATTTGAAACATTTTGTACCAATCGAAAATTTGTCACTTTCTTCTGTCCAAAATGGGAAGTGATTGAATAATGCAATTAGTAACTGAAAAAACGTCGTTTTTTGAATATTATAGCAAAACTTAACTGACTTTTAACGATTGAGTAACACACCGTTTATAGATTCTTACTTTATGATATTATCTGTAACGTAATTATAGCTATTAATTAATAATGTGATAAGCGCACAAGGACACTAACTTTTGTATCCGGATGTACGTTCGTGATGTACGTACAGGCATATACACGCGCGCGACGATCGCGATGGTAAGCTTCGTTATCACGCACGTCCACGTGCGAGCCGATATGCCACGGCTTAGCTCCTTCATGCCCCCTCGGCCGACCGACGCTCCCTTCAACGACACGATCCTAGTTATGGATTGCCTCGAGACAAATTAATGACCGGCGCCACTATGGGTAAGCGCCTGCTGCCGCTCGAATGGCGGCGCAATTTTATGTCGTCTTAAAAAAATTCATCTATTGCGCGGAACTAATTAATATATTAATATATATTTCGGTAAACTGCATAGCACAGAAAGCCAAAACTGAAAACAAAAAATTTATAGTTTAACCTATAGAAGGAATAAAGCCGTGTTGT
>QVNV01015459.1:0-44408 GCA_014825455.1 Pseudomyrmex pallidus | reverse complement strand
TTCGATATACGCTAGAGAGATTGCTTATGCATTAACGTGTAACATCTTTCCCGTTCGCGCGTGAGGACGCCGCGCTTCTGGTTTTCTTTTTGCAAACGTTGTTTTCTTGTCAAACAAGAAAAGAGCGGCGAAACACGAATTTCGATTTCGATGTCAAATTTACCGAGAGAGAAACCCCGAGCCGGCATGTCTGCGCATCTGCAAGAATCTGGACCAAAATGCCGTTATGTGGAGACCCGAAGTGGGTCAGTCGACGTTTTGAAATCGCACCTACCGACCGGCTGCTTAATACGAAGTAAAACGCGGACAGGTGCATCAAATATGAGAAACTACACTTCTTTCTCAAGTGTATTGTCGTGGTTTGGGGACGTATAAAAAAAAATTAGAAATTATACACATACGTAAAAAATAATTTAATACTTTGTGATATTTTAATACTTCGTAGAGATATAAATTAATAAATAATTCTGCATCGACGGTCTTTGTATCACAGATGTCCTTCGTGCAGTTGAAGGTGTTGCTTTGGACACTCGAACTCGTAAAGAGGTCAGTAGTTGCGAGAAAATACTATTGTCACTTATTGTTAGTCAGTTTTATCTACCAAACCACTCGTGTTCCTCGTCTTCCGGATGATAATCCTTGTGATAATAATGTGCGTGATGGTGCGGTTGATGAACTACGACCACCTCTTCGTTGCTTGTGCTTTTAATCAAGTTGTAGATCATTACCGCTATTGCTAATTGCGCCACCATTATGCTCCTCAGAAGTGACATTTTGATAGACGCTATGGCGCCCGGCAGAGACAGTATCTGAAAAATCAATTTGAAAATTAGAGTTTATTATATATTTTTTAATAAAGAATCCTTTAATTAAAAGAATTCAAGAACCTGCATAACGAACGGCGTCATCATCATCATGAATCCGATCTTCTTCAGAGGACTCTTCTTCTCTCCACCAAAGTTGCGATCCTCAACTTCCGTCTCTGATGAAACAAAACACGCGTTTGTCAGAGAGAACAATGTGAACAAGCAAGTGGAGAGCAAATGAATAAATATATACCTTTTTTTATTAGATCGCAAATTGTCACAACAATTTTGTTGTCTGTCACGGAAAACCTGACTCCCGGAAAAATATTCAAGACTCGGGTCTTGTTAAGCCCCACTTGAGTATTATTATTCACCTTCTCTTCGGCTCGAATAAGCAATTTCGAAGACATCAGGCAAATAATAACCAAGTTACAAACGACTAACTTTGTTCCAATCATGTCCTCGAATTTAGAACGAATTTGCACGACTGACTGAAACACACACGTTAACAAATGTCAAAAAAACTAACAAGTTTTATGCGCAAAACTACTTTATTTCTCACATTTTTTCACTCTGCAAGAGATTTTTATTTAAATAACTTTATTTTAATAAACAATAGTATGACAATGGTATATAATTTAGATTTAATTATCTTCGCTATGTGTAAAAGCAAATCTTACTTACGACGCTACAGATCCACATTCACCCAACTTTCACAAGTGTCATACATTCATGCCAAACTATTACTACTTTACTGTAAAACATCATAAACTATAAAAATCACACATTAACATAATTCTTTCACACTTGATTAAATGAACACCGATATAAAACAGGTACTAAGAAGATGCCAAGGGAAATTTTCTTCGATTCGCACAAAGCAACGCGTTCTACTCGTATTCGTTTAAGAGACTGCGCCGATGTACGCCACGCGCGGCAGAGATATTTTACCTTTTTGTTCATCGGATACCCCACTAAGTCGGGAAACTGGGTCTGCAGAACGTTATTTACACTAGAGTAAGCGTAACGTGGATACACTTGGTCAGTGATGCGCTGCAGTGACCACTCGCCGATAAGAACATCGATCTTACCAGTCTAGAGATGTGAACAAACACGTATACATATATTTCCGTGATAAACAAATTTAATTGATTTAAAAATATGTACATTATTTTTGTAACAATTGTATAACTGGATTTTATTTTTTAAATAACAATTGTAAAAGAATATGTGACTTTTTTTTATCAGTGGAAATATATGAGTTTGTTGAAAAATATACACACACACGCTTATTCATATCTTACAATAAAAATTAAGTAGTTCCGACATACGATAATATACATATTACATAAGAAACAGTAATGAATATGCAATAAGAAAAACTTATGAATATTCTTATTGATAACATGAGGTATTGTAGGTAATTCTTATGCATGTAAACGCGCTCTCCGTTTTGGCATAAAATTAAAATTTGGTTTCTACACACATGCCACACTAAATCGAATTAACATTATCTCGTTCGGTATATTTAAAATAAAAGCAACATCTAAGTTGCGCTATACGATGCGCAACTTAGATACAGATATATTCAACATAGAACATTGTCTATCGATTACGTATTTTTTGAAGGCTCTTATTGCGTGTGATCACACACGTGTAATAAATAGTAAGCTACAGAAGACAAATTATTTGTGATAAATAATATCATACGTTTACTGCGTTTTAACAAACGTTACTCTCGCGTATTTTCTTATATAAAACAAAGTTCACGAATGTCTTTATAATCGCTGCTACGACTTTAATTTATTATGAAGCAACTATTACTATTATATCATGTTTTTTTCCTTTGGTATACGCGTAAAATGCCTACTTAACACACAAAACAATGAATAAATCCATCGTTTCTCACAAAGTCCGACAAAACAAATTTGATTAATTAATTAGTCCAATGTTGCTTTTCAAAAGCGAATATTGATGTTTAAATTCAATCTCTCGTAAGAACTCGAATATCGACAACATCGTCCGATTAAAGTCAAGAAAACTAGGACGTCTAGTTAATCATACGATTCATGTCTTTTTTTTATCGAATTGACGTCCAACTTTTTTTTCGCTATGATGTTTCAACAGACATCTTCGATCAAGCATATATATGGTCTTGATAATATGTAATTTATCCTTTGTAATAATAGTGAGCATCATCTCCGGGACCACTCGCTGGAATACTTTCCCAAGCGTGATACGGTTGGAGATGTGGAAAACTGTTGTGAACGTGTACGTGAATCGGTTGCGCTGACGGATAGTACGAATGTTGCGGATGCCATCCGGAATGCAATTTCGCCAGGAAAGTACTGAGCTTGAGCACAAGCAGAATGACTCCTGTAAATATAAAAGATTTTTCATAAATAATTCAATACATACATTGAGAAATAAAGGGTTTCTTATAAAACCTCTTGAATAAAACATCCAATTTATATTTTCGCACTATGTAAAAAAAATAAATTTAATAACGTCTCGATAAAGAAGTGACAAAACTTCAAAAATTGTTATAGTCCAACACAATATATTATATTATGTAACTAAATAAGAATTTAATTGATATATTTTTTAAAAGAATATATAATGTGTGTGGATTGAGCAAAAGTAAACAAAATTTGGTTAAAACTGTAAATTGGTTAAAACTGTAAACACACACCAAATTCGTATGCGGTAAATGGGTCAGCAATGTCATCTAATCATGTATGCAATCTGTGCTATCCGCAAGACAACAAGAATACCGTTACATATTTGTGCGGGTGACACTTTTCAGTGCGCACGAAAGTAAGGTTTTTACCGATGAGTAATCCCTTCAGTGAGATCGCTGTCAACACCATTAACATTGTCATCATCACTCCCATCTTGTACATCATCGGCATCAGCATTAATTGAAGTCTCTTGTGTCCGAAGGTGCGAGATTCTTCTGTGTATGTAATAAATGTAACAATGTCACAAAAATCGTTCTCACATTTACTTACATGATTTTTGTCCTAATAACACACTATCTCCAAGAAATGCAAATTGAAATTGACAATTAAACTTTTATACGACACTTAAAATGTTAAATGTACCGGTTTTAATTTGCATGTCTTAACGAAGATTAGAAGTATGTGAATGAGATTCTATTTTACCTTGATCTACTTCGCTTTGAAACATGTTACTCCGAGGACTTCCGAAAATGTTAGAACTCAACGATAATCCGGAAATCAACTCGAGTCTCGTGCCATTAGAATCTCGTGCAACTTCGTCACTCTGCACTTTTAAAAATTCAACATTCGCGGCATTTATTGTAAGTATGTTTTTTGCGAATGCGGCTGCCAATAGCACGTAAGATAAAATCCGACCAATCGTCTTCATTCTCAAACCGGTTTACCACCACTCGGACGTCCTCATCGACACTGATTAATCTTTTTTTTTTTTTTTTCGGTCGATCTTTTTCCCTTTATCGCCTCCTTGAACCTCTTGAACCGGACTACACGAAATATGTGCTATCCGCGCCCGCACGAGTAACCGTGTGATTCCCTCCAACGAGCACCGAACGGTTCGAACTCGAAAGAGAATCGCCCGCTCGCGCTGCGCGTTGACTTTCTGCGCATCTCTTTCGAATTCCTCTTAGGCGCCGATTTTACGAGCCGGACTTAAAAAAAATGAGGAGAACGCCGACCTGTATGCGTAACATTAGAAAGCTCTCAACACATTTCTCTATGACACGCGCACACGCTATATTATACTTGTAAAATAAAATTACGTAACACACATTTATATTCGTTGATTTAAAATTATTTTAATGAATTTTTGTGTGCGTGACAATTATTTATTAATGCAAGGCGCTCTTTTACATCTGTTTTTCTCGACTCAAGTACATGTCTTCGCAGACAATATATTCTCTCAGTAAGAGAATTTTTTAAATAATGTTTCACCAACGTCTTTCACTTTTTACGTCACTGTCACGGTCATCGTGCAACGACCGTTCACGCATGGCCATTACCTTGAAAAGGAGTGGCTGAATGCCAAGAGTGTATTTAGTAGGAATGCACATCGCACTGCAATTTTCCGAGGACGTCTTCCCAATGCTTCGCAAGTTCCAAATATCTCTACGTTTCATTAATAAACGGATACACGCGCGTTATTCTTTGTTCTAATAAACGTCACTTTTCTCGATGCCTAAGCGTTACCGCGTAAATTCCTAGATTCGCGCAATGTTAACGAGCACTTAGGTGTGCAACGTTGCTGCAAACAGCTACAAAATGACTAATGTCCGTCATTAAATTACGCATGGCAATAATGCTTGCGACTTAACAACTGTTTGCTGACCTCATAACGAGATATTAGGAGGAACATAATGCGTGGCAAGATTCATTAACGATTCCACGGTAAAGTAGCTCAGAGTCATGGTCGTTGATCGTCGTTGTGGCTTGCCTCGATACGCCTAATACTTTAGTCGATAAAAATTACCTTTCTCATAGCTATTTTCGTTTATTTCATCGCGACTATTAGCACCTACAAACAATCATTGAAATAAAAACGCTAAAATTGTCGCAAAAAATTGGAATTGCATTTGCATTATTTCGCAATTTAAGACGAACAGTAGATTTTGGAGATGAAACAAAGCGACAGAGAATTATAGGCCTGCCGGGAAAATTGTTAATGAGAATGGAACTGTTTGAAATGATGTAATGGCGAAGTAATAATAAATCGCTTTGAACGTTGTGGACGCACCGTAAGTAAAGGCAGACAGTAAGGCAAGAAAAGCAGTACAGGTTTATTGCATCGTCTTTGCGCAGTGAATCCAGTACGGACGAGAGAGGTGAGAGGGAAGAAGTAAGAAGCATTACGCCGAGGAGAGAGACTATCGTGGAAAATAAGTTCCACGGTAAAAATGCGTCGCTCTCCTCTCCGCGGCCATCTCGACTCTCGAAGGGGATGCCCCTTCTTCGTGTGATCGTTCCATCGAGTCTCGATTCCTTCAAGGACTAAAAATTCAACCCTTTACAAAGGCGAGCGGGGAGGCGCGCGAGTGTAGAAGCTCTCGTATTAAACATGAACCTGAAACCTGGTCTGATCCGTATTTATATCGCATTCGTTCGGATTGACTTTCGTTCTTTTTACTTTCTTTAGATGTTTTCATTTATCTTAAAATTATATTTGCTAGAATTATATTCTGCTGCCAATTAAGTTGCTCGTTTGATTTTAAAACTGTGAATTAATTAAATCACACGAAGGTTTTTAGAATCTTTTGAATTTATATATTTTTCCATTACATATTGGGAGTTTTTTTTTAAGTAGTATTCCAGAGATAGTGAATTCAGTCTTTTCGTATGCCTGCAGGCGCGTACAAGTCGATCTTAGACGCTCTAAAATTGCGCATGCCGAGCAGATAGTCACGTACATGGTGTACTGTATAATTTCCTCGTTCGCTTTTTCTTACATATTGCGAGAAGCATCTTTTTATATTCACGTCACTTATAATTGTTGAATGATTGTTTGAAATGAATAAACTTTCTCGGAAAATCCGAAAAACTACCGTTTACGAACGCGTTAAAATTGAAAAAAAAGAACGACACGATTCATTTACGCTGCACACAAAATTGCAACGTTCGGATCAGTCAAGTTTGATTGTCATTTCCGCGCAGGAAACACAACCGGTCGGCCACATCGCCAACCGACGCTCGTTTCCCATCGAACCAACTACTACCCCGAAGAAGCGCGTAGAGGGGCACCGCAAAAATGGAAATGCCAAGTTGTTATTCATCTACAGGTTCGCTTCTTCGTCCGTGAGCAGCCTCCTCTCGGTGTCGTGCTTTAGGCGATGGTATGTGTATCACCATGCGTGCGCCATAGCTGACCATAGACCGGCTCAGAAGTGGCCGAGACATTCGCCTCTCGACCGCGACCATGAGAGCACTCAACTCTCGACGCCCACGGTCGATCACGAGTACCCACCGACTCGTGTCTCGTACAGTTCTCTGCCTCTTCCTTCTGCTCTGCGTCCTTCACGACGCGCGAGCACGTAGTGTGCCTCACGATGACGATGGTGTTGCGACCGATCAAGTGCACGGCAAGATTTCGGAACCGGTAGAGGTGAGTGACACCAATTCCGGCGGCGTAAACAAAGAGACGGAGAACGCGGACCGAGCGCGAAGTTTGACAGAGGAAGAATACAATGAAGACGACGGAAGAAAGATTCCCGCAAAAGAGATATCCATTGACGATTCCGAGAAAATCCAGGCCGAAGCCGACGAAGGCAGTGTGGCGAAAAAGAGACGAAGAAACGACGTCACGCTTTCCGGTAAGTCCGTGTTGCAAGAGAGCGAGGATCTCGCGCGGGACAACGTCGCGGGCAAAGTGCAGAAGGACGAAGGCATTCGACGATTCGACGCTCAAGTCGAGTCGGACGACATCAAGGATTTAGGACAACGAAAGGTATTAGATATCACGGAAGATGTTTCGGCTTCTCAAGAAGGTGACAGCGACGAAGAAAAGCGAGTGATTGTTACCGATGTAAAACCCGTAAACGAGGATGAGACGAAATTAGAAAAAAAGAAAGACGCAGAGGTTTCTTCCGATGTTTCGGAAAACCTGAAGACGACCGCGAATGTGGAAGAGGCAGAGAAATTAGATTTAAATAAAGAAGAAACGGGACAGGTTGAGAAATTGGAGGAACATTACTCGGACGAGTCACGAATCGAGAATACCGAGGAAGTACGCAACGATCTGCGAAGCTTGAAGCTTGCCGATGAGGCTGAAAGTGAAAGGAATCAGAAGGAACATGTCGCTAACGATGCTTCGAACGTTGAAGAAATCGAAGATGCAAATTTGAACAGAGAGAACAGACACTTAACTTCAGGTAAGTCCAAGAGTTCGACCGTTTATCTAAACGCTGAAGAAGGAAATTTGCCCGGTCGCGGGCAAGAATCGATCGTGGACGGTCAGATAAAGAAATTGATATCTATACGAGACGACGCTCTCGAATCGGTCGAGAGTGGCGCGAAACAGTCGGAAAAGTCGATGGACATTGACATAGTTGGCGAAACGGACAAGAAATTTCGCAATTTACGCAGCAGCAACGACGCTTTGACTCCGAATGAAAATCTCAATCAACCGGAGACGGTTCCTAATCGTTTTCAAAAGTGGAAGAATCAAGCCGCTCTACTTCAGGAACAAATAAAAAACAGAACGTTCCTTCAGTACGTAAGAGAACAAGCGATCGAGGTGCTTCCTGACATTCCGAAATTCACTGAGATTCAGTTGCTGGAAACGATCAAAAATATCGCGCAAACGCGGGCAAAACCTTCGCAAAATGAGACGCACTCAGCCGGTCTAAACGCAACTGAATTGAACACGAACCAGCTGGAAATTATTAAGTGCGCCGAGCAATTGGTGGAGACGAAGCAGCGACAGTCTTTCATATCGAACATGTCGGAGTGCATTCGCAGTCTCAGTGTTCTGAACTGCATGCGCATCTTCGTCTGGCCTGTCGTGCTCGACAATCTTCCGCAGCCGGTCAGAGATTCGTTGAACAATCTGCCGATCGAGATAAATCTGATCGACCTGTTTCAGGGTAACAGAGCGAAATCCGTGAGATTCGACGGCGACGCGCATCGTGCGAGGCTGCTTACGCCGGAATCCGTCGTTTTCAACATCCTGAGAAACGCTCTCGAGTCGAAAACCGGCTACGATCAGACGCCGACGTTCATCGATCCGAAGAACGAAACTCTGAAAGGGCTCCTCACCATCGGCCAGCTTCAAATTCTCCAGATGGCCGAGAAGCTGCTGCCGGGTGACGCGCGGCGCGATTATTCCGACAGAATGTTCTCGTGCGTGCGCAGATTCGAATATTTCAGTTGCGTCAAGTACTTCGCCTGGCCGATGATCAAGCAGCATTATCCGGCGCTCCCGCCGTTTCCGGATTATCAGAGCTGGTATCCGATGATACAATATTACCCGCAGTATCCGATCGTTCCCTTCCCCAGCTACGCCGGATCCTTGGGCGAGCTTCCAGAAGTCGTGGACGCGGACGCCACGAGAATGCGAAAGCCGGAGGCGGTGATCGTTGACATTCTTCAGAACACTCTGCGGGAACACGCGAAAGTACCACCCCCGTCCGTAACTTACAACACCGATTCCTACGTTGCTCTTCTCCCTCCGGAACAATTGCTGTCTATTCACATGGCCGAACAGTTTCTTCCGGTTCAGTATCGTTCGGAATTCGTTCAGAAAACCGTCAAATGCATCCAGGATCTTAATTATCTGACTTGTATCAGATATTCGACCTGGCCGACGGTCAGACAGTTCTCTCCCTTCGTGCCGAATATTACCGAATGGTTACCGAATTTTTCCGACTGGCAGTTTTCCAACTGGCAGATATCCGACATCTTCAGCTACTTGCCGCAATTTCAATTCTCGTCTCTACCCGATGTCTTCTCGTTTATACCGAGTTTCGGCGGCGGAGGAGGTACGTCACCGGCAGCCGAATCGGACGCTGGTGGTAGCGCCTCTACCGAAAAACCGTCCGGCCGAATTCCCGCAATACTGTTTCGTCAGAGCGAGCCTTCCTCCAAGGCATCCGGCGAGTTAGAAAACAAGATCACGGAGATTTTAACGAACGCGCGTAATTCTCTGAGAGCGAAATCGGAAAATTCACCGATTGCCAACGAAAACATAATAGTTCTTACTCCTATCACCGAAAAGCAACTTAACATACTCAAACTCGCGGAGAGTCTCGTGCCGTCTGAGGCTCGAGCTCCTCTCGTTACTCAGGTTCTCTCTTGCCTTCGAGCGAATAACGACTTTTACAATTGCACCAGATATATTATTTGGCCCACGGTTGCGCTCTACGTTCCAAACTTTCCCGAATTTCCTAATTTGCCGTCTAATCATTCAGAATCTCCGAAACCAGAAGAGACATCGCTGTTGAAAAATACGAGCTCGTCGCAACAACAACCTGCTAAAGATCAGACAAAAGACAAGACAAACGCGATAAATCAAAACGCCGCAACTAACGTGAAAATTATCTCGAGAACGAAAATTCCGCATAGCAACGGCCCTGTTATCAGCGTGACCGGAACATCGTTCGTGCCGATATTTACCGAACATCCCGAGACGGTGATACTTAACATTCTCAGATCGATACATTTGTCCGCGCCGAGCGTGCAAGATAATCAAGTTATCTCGAACTCTAAAAAACAAGAATTCAGCGATTTGCTCAGTGATCGGCAGGCGAGTATCGTTAAACTAGCGGAAAATCTACTGCCAGACGCTCGTCGTCCCGCTTTCGTCAATCGAATGTTGCAGTGTGTTCTCAATAATAACTTTTTGACGTGCTCGAGAGACGTGTTGTGGCCAAATCTCTTGGATTATTATCCGAGACTGCCCAGCTTTCCGAATTTTGGAGCGAATCCTTTGTCGAGCAACAGCAAGCCCGCGGTAGTTCAAAATCTGACCGATCCGTCGCCATTCTCGGAAACCAACGTTAAGATCGGTCAGCATGGCGACGCTACTGTTACTATCACCGATACAAGATTCTTTCCTATTTTCACGGAACATCCGGAAGGTGTGATTTTGAATATTCTCAGAGCGGTGCAGCACGCCACACCGAGTCGTGTTTTAAACACCATGATTATCTCCAGATCGCCAGAAATCATGAGTTACTTTACGGAACAGCAAGCTAACATTGTTCAAATCGCCGAGAGTTTGCTACCGGAATCAGTGAGGCCAGTATTCGTTGAGAGAATGGTCACTTGCGTTCGTGAAAGCACGTTTCTCGAGTGCACCAGAGACATAACTTGGCCGACCATCGCTCAATTCTTTCCGAGACTGCCGAATTTTCCAAATTTCGGAAGCTATCAGAGTACGCCGAGAATGAAAATTGATTTAGCGTCCATCTTATTGCGTAACGCCTATTTGGAGAATCAAACGTCCAACGAAAAGACCGAAAATACATTAAAGACTGTCGTGGAAACTATCGAAGAAAAGATAGAAGATGCGCTGAAGAATTTACCGAACAAAAATCCGACGCTGCGTGTGGAAAATTCATATCTCGACGTGAACAATCCCGCGATAAGCTCTCTTCTAACCGCTCGAGAAATGAATATCGTCAGATTAACGGAAAAAGCGATACCAGACACGATACGTCGCGCATATGTAACTAACATGCTCGAATGCATGAGAAGCAACAACTTCATCACTTGCACGCAACATGTCAGCTGGCCGACATTGAGACAATTCTTCCCGAGTGTGCCTACCTTCGACGACGTAGCTGGCCAGATTCCTGGCGGCGGACAAATCCCTGGTATTCCTGGTATTAGCCAGATTCCTGGCGGCGGACAAATCCCTGGTATTCCTGGTATCAGCCAGATTCCTGGCGGCGGTCAATTTCCCGGTGCCAGTCAGATTTCTGACATCATCGGTCAGTTTCCTGGCGGCGGTCAGTTTCCCGGTGCCAGTCAGATTTCTGGTATCATCGGTCAGTTTCCTGGCGGAGGTCAAATTCCCGGCACAAGTCCGATTCCTGGCTCCGATTTTGCAGGACCTATATTTACAAATCCTTTTGCTGACGGTTCCAATATACCTTCTTTTCCAATATCCTCGCCTCCTCAAATCACGATTCCGGGAGGTCAGTTTCCATTCCAACCTTCTATTCCTCAATTTCCTTCCATCGGATTTCCGAGTTTCGGTAGTTATCAGCCGCAATTCAGCATTTTGTCGACCGCACCGCAGCAGCTGAAACCTTTTAAATCGAAGGAATCGCAGCAAGAGACGATTCAGTCGAGAGTCGCGCACACTGAGGAGACGAACCGGATAAATGGATTATCGAGAGCTGCGAACACTCCGTCAGTAGGTGAATTAGTCTTTCTCGTTAAACGCAGACTAATATTTTCTTTTCGATATTTAATTTATTGATATATCGAATGTTTTACTTTATTTTTTTTAGAAAAAGGAACCCCGCATATCGTTCCCGGATACCTTGGACAACCAACGAACATTTTCATAGACATTTCCAAGGAAAAAGTTCTATTGTCTGACATTGAACGAAAGCAAGATCCATCATCGAAGCCCGGTCCCTCGGATTCATCGTTGAAAGCGCACAAAAGAAGACGAAGAAGCACCAAGGAAGATTTTTTAAATTCTTACTACGAGACGAATGATGAAATCGAACGGGCTTCGGAAACGACAACAGGCACGATGTTTCCAAACATCACGGAAACCGAGTTTCTTCAGCTTTTAGTGAATATTTCCAAGTCAAAAAAGCAAATGGAGAAGAGGCCAGCGGAGAATTCGAAAGAATAT
This sequence comes from Pseudomyrmex pallidus, assembly GCA_014825455.1. Classification (NCBI taxonomy): domain Eukaryota; kingdom Metazoa; phylum Arthropoda; class Insecta; order Hymenoptera; family Formicidae; genus Pseudomyrmex; species Pseudomyrmex pallidus. The sequence continues at coordinate 32,280 of QVNV01015459.1, read as the reverse complement.
TTCGTGGATACATTGAATTCTACAGTTAAAAACTCTCTGACCGCCGATCAGTACGAGATATTAAAGCTGGTGGAAGATTTGGATAAGCGCGTCACAACTCGAGGTTTTCTGTCGCAAGTAATCAACTGTCTACTCAGTTTGAGCTTTATCAAATGCATGGGCATTTTCATCTGGCCTCTGATAATCAACAATGTACCGTCATTGATCCCCTCGAATCTCGGTATCCTCGGAAGATCAACAGAAGCCGAAGTGCAGCATTACTTCGGCATGTCTACGAGCGATTTCGAGAGGGAACTGCTGACGAGAAAGGAATCTGTCGAACATCTCTTTTTAGATTGGTATCAGAAGCTAATGGAGGATAAGTTTCAGGCAGACTTCGGTAGTCTGAGAATTAGAGGCTACGGAAACGGCGAGGTAGGCATCAGCCTCGGCGAGTATCGCGAAGGCAGAGCCACGAAGATCAAGGACAACAAGAATTTGCCGAGTATTCTGACGATCATCAGCGATATCATGGAAGAAGTTCTTGACCAGCGACCAGACAACGAGAAGATTAAGAAAGAGAAGGAAAAGAGAGAAAGAAGTCTAGATGACACGCAGGAAGCGGACTTTCAGTTTCTAAAAGAGAGCGATGAGTACGCGGAAATTAAACGATCCATGAACGATGAACAAATAATCACCATGTTTCTGGATAAAATAAAAGCCAACGCGACAGATTTCGCTCAAGGTGACGTAACAAAATTCTTCAACGTGGAAGATGCGTACAACGCTTTCAGCGTACTCTTCGGGAGCCGCTTGAATAAGAAATTTATGAGTAGATTCAAAGTTTTCACCGAGGAAAATCTGAGGAAAAGAACCGAAAACCACGCGAACGAGCAGAGTACAGAAGAATTGAAAGTAATACCCTTGAAGACGCAGATGATTTATGATCGTGAGAAAGAGTCTGTAGAGAGTCATCAGGAACGCGAAAGAGAACATCGCGCGAAGAATGAATTCAGATCTCTGTTGGATAAATACTCGGACATGCTCGTGAAAGGCATTTCCATGAAGAAGATCGAGGATCCGGATAACGAAATTAAGATGAACGACACCGAATCGTCTTCCAAGAAGAGCAAGCACTTGGAATTGAGAATCTATTTGCCACGTTTGCAAGAGGATATCACGTCCAGAAAAATCACGAGCGAGATGGTGCATCTCGGAAGAGCGTTAAAGATGAAGATGAGCAATATGATGCCTGGGATTGGTTTCATAATAACCTTCCTTATTCAAATGGCCTTGGCTCATGCGAGAGCGGCTGCCAGCATGGCCGGGATGATCAGCAACATGGCTCTCGCATCAGCCATGTTCGGCATGATTCGGCAAAGTCTCTTAGGACCGGACAACCCGAAGATCAAATACGTTTATGATAATGACAAGACTGGTCCGGGAATCACTTGGCCTCATAATCCTCATTACGATTCTTACTATCACGGAAAATAGCATTAAATCTTTTGATAAAAAGTTTACTTCTAATTTTTTATGTACGAAAACCTTAGGTGTACGTACTTAGGAATTTTTTCGAAGTCGGAAATCGAGTTTTATTGGGTTTAGCTTTAATTTTTTGTACTATTATAATAACATTGTGGTCGCGTTCATAAAAAAAAAAACATAGTTTTTCAATCGTATAATCTTCTGTGATTAAAGAAAAGTTTGTAAATTTCCTGAGAACGTCAGTGTCGGAAAGTTAATCGTCGCACATTTTTATGAACGCGTGTCCATTGTTCTTTATCTTAAATTTTATTTGCGATTTAGTAACACAGGTTTCGTAAATAGAGTATCCTCTCTAAGAGATTTTAGTGTAGATGTCATAGAATTATTTCACAGGAAATATTTATTTCAGTGTCATAAATGGGATTTTACGGTGGAGGGTAACACTTTTTCATATTTTCTTAGAAGTCGTACACGTACGTTAAAAAATGTCATGCGGTATATTGCAAAATAAATATTGAATTACTAGTGTAAGTTTTATAAGTAAGACTGATGTGCTCTTTGATTGCATATAAAAATAAATGGTATGTTACTTTTATCTTATATAATCGTTATTTTTTTTCTTCGTGAAATTACAACAAGAAATAATTATAAATAAGATATTTTAATCTTCCATGTGTATGTAATATTTTAATATTATTGCAATCACAGAATTTTAAAAGCTAAACACATTTAAGTAAGCAGAAGAAAAATCGGCAAAATATTTTATATTAAAAAAATATTTATATTATAATAATATATTTGTGTGTGAGCTCCTGCAGCATCACTTTCGTAAATCTACCGGCGCTACAAGTACCAAGAACCTTGAGAAGTCAGTTTAGGAATAGATTCGAGATTATTCTGGACTACACACCGAAGGTCTTCTTCGCGCATTTCTTCTTTCCTTTATCTTTTTGCCAGTTCTACGCCAGTTGCACGCGGCAAAAAAGTGCACCGAGAGACGCAACAAGAGCACAAGAAGACCGGAGTCAAGATCGCGGGGCACACGCGATCAGTTTTACATCAACGCAATTAAATGCACTATAAATAGTTTTGAAAAATAATAACATGGTGAAAAATTATAATGTACTTACTCTGACAGTTTTACATCAACGCAATTAAATGCACTATAAATAGTTTTGAAAAATAATAACATGGTGAAAAATTATAATGTACTTATAAAAATAAAAATGTGTACTTCTAGTTAATTAGAAGCGGCAAAACGGAAGGAATTTCTTCTTCGGTCATTTTTGACTCGTTTTCGTATTTAATTTCTTCCATGACAGATTTCATTTCAATTTCCGCAGAATAAGTCAACGCATTCAGATAATACCTACAATACGTACAATGCGAGCAATCATTATTTTATAATAAAAATGTACAATCTTGAACGAAAAACCAAATGTGAGATACCACTCGTGAGCGCGCAGACAATCGACATCTTCCTCGTCCGAGCAAATCCGTTGTTTCTGATTGAATATCGTATTGTTGGAACATATCACCGGGAATCCGTTGCCGGCATTGTCGCAGACGTGAAAAATCTTGCAGTTGTAGTCCATATCTGCGTAAAAACCGGACGGCATGCCCTCGCAAGTAAAATGAAAAGTTAAATTACCGAAGATATCGGTGTCGTTTTGTTCGCTCGATATTTCCTCATATGTTTCCAAGCGATTTCTGTCCTGCGTGTGTAAAAACAAAGTGTAACTTTTCTTACACAAAAAAGTTACATTGATTTTCTGGTTCTACATTTAAAGCGAGCTTAGAAAGCAATGAATTCTTACAAAATAGCCCAAAACGAGTTGGTCTGTCACTTCTGTATAACAAAAAAAATATATCAATGTTTAGATTTAAGTGCAACATCTCAAATTAAATAATTTTGACTCACTCAAAAATAATAAAAAGTCAAATACATATATTATGAAACGATTCATTTTTTTTGTGTATTAATGACGATTTTTCTTAAGTAATAAAAAATTCTTGTTACTGATGCCACAAGTGTACGACACGATATTGAAGAACACACACTGTCACTCCGCTGGATTACTCGCTGGATAACGCAACCGACTACTAGTACTACCTCAAACTCTTTGTTTGAGAACTCGAAGGCTCAATGACTTTAATAGCCGTGTAATTTCAGGAAAGGTCTGCCATTCTTTCTCATTATCGTTTAAACGATGCTTAAGTATCGTATCCTGCTTTGCGTGTTGCAAGATATTTCAGAAAAGCCAAAGTTACTCTGTGTCATGACAAATACTTACCTTTGTGCTTCGTGCTAGGTAGTAAAACGATATTTAAATATATGTTTGTAAAAAGAAAACATTGAAAAAACACATTTTGAATAAGCACATGTAGTGAAATTTTTTTTAATCATTAATTTTGTAAAATATTTAAAAAAATATTTAGTTTAAGTTTTTTTTTACTCTTTGAAATGTTTATTTAGATTTATCTGCGCACCAACAGATGTCAGCTTCATGCTGTAAATCGCACGAGTTGTAGTCGCACGAGTATCGAGGCAACTGTCCGCTAAGATACTTTCACTAGCACTAACCAATCCTAAGATACCGCTTATTTTGCTAACTTTCTTCTACCGCGCATTATCAGGATCGTATCATATGTTAAAAGAACATAAAATGTGCTATATGTAAAAAAATTATTTTTAATTTTTCTTAAGTTTAATAATAATAGAAAATTAAAAATTAAAAAAATATATATTTTTTCTAATATTTCTTAAGACATCAAGAAAGCTGGGTGTTCAATTTTGCACGCTCTGATTGTATTTTAATTGATTTTTAAAAATTACCGTAAGTAATCAATAGTGATCTTTTTCGAGATAAAAGATGAAATTTATTAAAATGAGTCGCGCGTCAGTAGCAAAAGGTGGGATGTCTACGAAAGGACAGCATGCATTAACTGCCAATGAGGCAGGCCTTACTTCTCAGACCTGCCTTTCTCTTTGCCTCCGAGCCTCGGCTCAGTTTTCACGGCAGCTTCACCCAGGAACCACATGCAGAATGTCCTGAAGACACGCGGCAAAGCGCTCGTATATTTCTCTCCCTGCTTATCTCTTTTTCTCTCTCGTGCCTCTCGCTCCTGCATGGTGGAAGAAAAAGGATGACCCGCGCGAATATGTAATCCCGGGGATACCAGAGGTGCATCCTTGAAAGAGAGACGATCTTCGTGCTTGTGAAGATTTCTGGGCAAAGTGCAATAAGGTACCACAAATATTTCTGTGACAAATCGCGAGATTGTCACCTTAAAATAGTTCGAGAAAAACGTCATTTCGCAAAACTTATCAGCTGACGTTGGAGCAATCAGGTATGACGTTGACGTTTAAAAAATTAGCAATAAGGAACAGATTATTAGTCCGCTGTTTTTGTTACATCTTTAAGTAAAAAAAAAACGGTATTAAAAATCCGCAAAGTTCTCGGGTGAGTGTCCACGTGAGTGTGTTTAGATGCGTCATCCTCTCCGGTTCTCAGCGTACGGTGCGCTTACGTTAACAAAACGTTACGTTTCTACGTCTGTGATTTGAAGTAACTGTCTTTAATGTCTGACTGAGTTCTGCGTTGTTCTCTTTTTTTTTTTTTATTTCCGTCGCGCACTTAAATTTTCGCGACGTCGTACAAACAAGCTGCATATAAAAATATTTTACCTTGCGTTAAAAATGTCAAATTGTGTTTCTGTGTCCTGAGATGACGCGTGTTCTATACGTGGAAGAAAAGATCGCGTTACAAAACGAAAAAAACTGCACGATGCAAAATTCAAGGGTGTTCAAATGCCGCAGAATCCGCACAAGGACGACCGGTGAAACGAAAACACATCTGTTTTCTCTCTTTCTTTCTCCCAGCCGCATCAAAGAAATGCAACGGCGGGGAGGCGCGCTTAGGTTCTACGAGAGAAAAATCTGTTCTTTAATAATAAAATATAATTTCAACATTTATCGGCGGTATCTTGCACACAGTGGGAACGTGAGTGTGTTTTCTTTTTTTACGTAAGCCGACTGTCGCTCCGCTAAACAACAGCTCTAATTGATAGACTTTCGGAAAGTGGAGCGCGCCAGTTCTTTTGCCGTCGCGCTGTTCTTTTTCCGCTTTCGAGAAACGGAAGTACGTCTCACATTCTGTCTTTTTATTATAGCAATTCTTCTCATCGAGTTTCTAAATATCTTCCCACATCTCGATGCGAGTAACCGTTAGATCGATACGGGCGATGCAATAAATATCCAAGCATTTTCAGAATGCAATTACGTCGGTATTGATACGCACGTCGATGACTTTTTGTTTTTTTTTTTTAATATAATTCTGATACGAGTTTGTGTGCGGGGTCGCGAGAGACCAGCGTGATTCGGTCCAGTGGCTATTTCCTTGGTTTATTACGAGCGAAATAGAGAGAAGGAGAGAGACCAGATGAAATAAGTGAAAGGCACCTGTTTTTCCCAGTGTATCGCTTCGCTTGCAAACGTTATCACCTCAGTCGGTCTTAGATTCGCAGATGTCACTGTCTGGCGAAAATCAATCGCCATTTAGGATCGCGTATTTGAATACCAAGTCGATGCTTTTGCGCAATCGTGCAAAAGTGTATTTTTGCCGAACAGACACGTCTCCCAAGATAAGTTTGACGAAAATATATTTTCTACGAGTAGATATAACGCTCGCATCGGCCGGATACGTGCTGTTCGTTTTTGTTTTACACGTCGTGTGCTCGTAAGCGTATTAAATCGCCAGCGTTGCACAAACACGGTTAAACTAGATCACGGTGCCTTTCTTTTTATCTTCTTGCTCGTTGAATTACTAGGGCTATAATAAGGCATAGTTCTCCATTTCTCAGATCGGTAGGTCTCACGATTACTTTAATTGTACGCCAACGTTAATTGCGGGAGGCTTCGCCACGACGATCCTCGATTAGCAGATGCTGCGCGCTCTATCGAAAGTATAACTCGAAAACTCGCTTTTCGTTATCGCGCGATTGTTAATTGAAAACAAAGTGAAACTCGTTAATAAAATACAAATCTTTTGAGGCAAACTCGCAAACTGAGATGATGAACGATTACAGCAAAATGTGAATTTATTGACGAAGTTGATTGCACATTTTTTCGCGGCCAAATGATCTTGTCAAACCCACGACGATGAAGATCAGATGATGGTCAGATGATGATCTTCGAAAGGAGGTCGATTATATTACACGGAGATTTGCTTAATCGTCGTGCGTTTCGTAAGAAAAACGATCGATTTGCAATAAGCGCAGCGTAGCTCTCCGCGCGCATAACCGTCAATTTTCCATCGAAATTTTACGCACGGTTACGCAGGTGGGGATCGTCGTCTTCGCGGTAGTCGCACACATCGGTGAAAACTGGGATTGGTCTAATTGCGTTAACATTTCCGGATGGACAAGCGCTTTCGTAATTGTTGTTGCAAAGCGTGCAACAACGCATCGTTTGATGCGCAGATTGAACGCTTGTAACTTGTAATTTGCGATGTGAGAAAGCTACGATCGCGTACGTGAAGTTTTGCTCGCGCGTGTTCTTTCTAGAATCGCGTGGGAGACACCGCGTCGTCGATGCGCGACGGACGAATTAATTAATAGACGAACGATGATTCGGCGAGGCCGGCACATCATCGCATGAAATCTTGTTTTCTCGCCTTTCCGCGACGCGTAGGTCACATCGTGCGTAGGTCGCGCGTCTCTCTGAAAAGAGCCGTGTGTCTTCCTCAAGGACAGTCTCGGACTATCACGGAGATCTCAGCGGGTTAGTCACCCTCGGCATCGAGAAATCGCGGGTGACCCGCGTGGGATAATAAGCGGCGAGATCGGATCGCGATTCCAGCGAACGATGTAATCGCATTTGCTTAAACGGCGGGTCACGAGGACAAAGAGCGTCGAAAGGCTGTTTGACAATTCGCTGGAAAAAGATTTTCAGAGAAACAATCGCGAGATTTTAAAGAGGTGTTTTACTTGTTAGCCGTGCGTTTATCTCACTCGCACGCTTATCGGTGTATCGATCTATTGCGTACGCGATGAACCAAGATAGTTCACGCAGCGGAGAGTTTCCCACATTTCGCGCGTTGCATCACGAAGTGACTAATCGAAACTCGAACGTAAACATATAGTATCGCTATCTTACATCTTTTTCGCGCCTATCGCTATATAAAATTCCTGTTTCTCTTGTACAGGTTATAATGTTATCGCCACTATTACTCCTGGGCATGGCCCTGTACGTAATTGGCGGCTATGTGCCACCCGGGCCGAGGTTCCGATGTCCCAGAGAAGCGATGTACATCTACCCCTGCACTTGTCTGCGGGGCAGCGACAAGGGTCTGTACGTTCGCTGCGAGAACACGAATCTGGCGAGCCTCAGCATCGCCTTCTCGAATCTGGGCAACGAGGGCATGCCGATCGAGGAACTGGTTCTGTACAAATGTAACATAGGTGAGTTGACTTGATTCCGCGTCGCGGAAAAAAAAATCAGATTCAACATTCCCGTCGGCGAGTAACAAAATAGACTCGGGAATGAGCGTGTGTTTCGTTTTTCTTTTTTTTGCGGACCAGTGCGATTTTACGGACCCGCCTTGTACCCGTTGGACGTGCGAGTGCTGAGGTTCATCGACACGCCGCTGAGGCTGATCGAAAAATACAGTTTTCTCGGCGTGAACAGAACTCTCCAGGAACTCCACGTGATAAACAGCAATCTGGAAAAATTCCCGCGCGAGGCACTTCAGATCCTCGGCAATCTCAGCCTGTTGAGCATCACCGGCCACCGGATGTCTGTCTTGCCGGGAAATAGTTTCGGTGAAAGCGCGGCGGCCACCAAGTTGGAAAAATTGAAGATTAGTAATGGTAATCACACAGTCATCCTAAGGTATCATCAATAGAAAATACACGATCTCGTTATTTGTGTCAATCACGGAATTGGAAAGCGACGTAATGTCTGTGAAATCGGCGTTTGATGCTGAGAACGCGAAAAGACACACTTCACATAATTCCTTTTTCGTCTAAGTCATAAAATATTACAATCGTTTATTTCCGATCGTTATACTTTTCAGGCACGCTCTCTTCCTTGCCTGTAGAAGCGGTAACGCCGTTGAAAAAATTGAAATCGCTCGATTTGCACGGCAATAAGATAAAAGATTTGAAGAGAAATCAGTTTAAAGGACTGAGAGACACCGAATTTTTGGATCTGTCTCATAATTTAATCGACAAACTGGACGCGTCTCACTTGGCAGATCTCACCAAGATGGGATGGTGTAACATATCGCACAATGCTATCTCCGATCTCAAGAGGTTGATTGAATTAAAAAAAAAAGACGTTAATTATCTAATTAAATTTTTGCGACGTCGAGTGTTGATAAGATTGCTTTCGTTTTAGAGGAACCTTCGCCCGAAATTCCGTGCTGAAGGTCTTAAATTTGAGCAACAATAAGATCAGGAAGTTGGATTCGAACACTTTCCGCGGCATGCGTTTTCTCAGACGATTGTACCTGAGCGACAACCAAATCGACGACGTCGGTCGCGGGACCTTCGGATCGATCACGAGAATCGGCACCATCGATCTTGCTCGCAACTTCATTAAAAAGATCGACTTCCAGATGTTCAATCAGTTGCAATTTGCTGAGGTTCGTTTTTTCTCGAAAATTTATACACTCGCGGCGTACGATTTTAACGCAACTTATTTTTTCAATAATAAATTTTTCATTAGCTTCTGGACGTTTCCGAGAATTTCGTAACGGTTGTGGAGAAACTGGCGTTCAAAGATCTCTATCTGACCAAGGTAAATCTGTCACACAACGAAATTTCGAAGATCGAACCGGGCGCATTCGAGAATTGCGCTAATATAACGTCGCTGGATCTCAGCCACAACAAAATTGAAAATATCTCCAAGTATTCATTCGACAGCACGTCGTACGCGATGGAGTTGCAGCTGAGTTACAATCTCCTTACGTCTCTCAATCAGGCGAGTACATTATTTCTCAATACGAACAATCGCAACAATTATATCGTACTTCGTTAAAAAACTAATGTTCATGTCTCATTTTATTTTTATATTCACTTGTTACACATTGAAAATTAAAGAAAGTATATTCTTCTCTCCGTGCACAGGTTCCGTTGCACAACATGACGGGATTGAAGATCCTGAACGTTTCCCACAATTTGATACACTCCGTTCCACGACAGACTTTTCCTAAGTTGTACGAGCTCCATACAATCGATCTTTCGCACAACAATCTGTCCGAGATTCACAACGCCATATTTCAGACGTTGTTCAGCCTGCGATTTCTAAATCTATCGCACAATTCTCTGGAGAAAATCAAACCGTCCACCTTCGGCCCGCTGCCGACGCTCTTGGAGCTCGATATGAGCTACAATCAATTGAATGACGTCGCGCGCGGTAGTTTGACTCGATTGGCAAGCTGCAGGTTCGTTTTATCCGAGATCGTTCGTCAATAAAAAAAAAAATACTTTTCACACAGTTGTTTAATGTAAATTTCAGAAGTCTGACGGTGAAGAATAATCGTTTGACAAAGATCTTTCAACTACCGATTTCTCTGGGCCATTTGGACTTTTCGGAGAATCTACTGGAAGAAATTCCGAGCACCGACGTCTGGCCCACGATGAACGCGTTGCTCTCGCTGGATCTTTCGCGGAATCAGTTAGGCGATAACCTGCAAGGAGGGAGCTTCGAAAACCTGCTGACCTTGAGAACTCTGAATCTACAAGCGAACAATATCACGAAGCCGCCGTGGCAAGCGCTGAGCAGTTTGAGCAGTTTGCAGTATCTTTACTTACAAGTATTTAAAAAAAAACTAAGAGAAATGTTTAAAAAATTATTTCTATGTGCGAATATAATTTAAACAATTAAAATATTTTAGGATAATCACATGACAAAATTAGAGAAAAGCGCCTTTGGTCGCTTGCCGATAGTGTTCGAGCTGAACTTAGCGAACAACAACATAAACAATGTGACGAACCGCGCATTCGAGGGCCTGCTGCAACTTCTTACGTTAAACCTGACGAACAACAACATCAGTCACATACCGAACGGCGCGTTTCAGGGTCTAGTGTCTCTGAGAACTCTCGACTTGTCGCACAACAGATTGGAGAGACTGGACAACAAAACGAACGGATTGCTAGACGACTGTCTGTCGTTGGAGAGAGTCAACCTCAGCCACAACAAGATCTCGTTTCTCACTCGGAAAACTCTGCCGAACGATCCCTGGATCCCTTACAGGCTGAAGGAGGTTGATCTATCGTACAATGAAATGCCGGTCGTCACTTTCGATCTTATCGCCGGCGGCAAGAAGATTCAATATTTGAATCTCTCTCATAATAACATTAACGAGATTAGGAGATGTGAGTAACGAACAAGGGAATTTGTAATTTTAATGGCTTTAATTACTGAGCAAGTAAAGTAATAACTGGTTTACATAAAGTTCTGCTCAAGGATTATATCAAAACGTTGTTAAATTTCAGATGTAATTGGGAATTTAACGTCTCTGCAAACTCTAGATCTGTCGTACAATGACTTGAGCGATGTGTCCGAGCGAGACGTTTTTCTGCCGCCATTGAATTTGACTAATTTGCACTTGAGTAACAATCATCTAAGTTACGTGCCTCTCGATAAGATTTTGCCGCTACCGAATCTACGACTTCTCGATCTTGAGGAAAACGAGGTTGGCGTCTTCGACGAGAAATTTATGAAGATTATTAAAAACGGCACGATGCTAAAATATTCCGGTAATGGAAAATTTATATTTAATGCGAATAAACAGATATACAATTTAGAAGAAATTTTTAATCAAAGTAGTTTCTCATATATGTTGTGTTCGTGATTGAAACATATTTTTAATTAGGAAATCCAATGCACTGTGATTGTCACGCGCGACCATTGAAACGATGGCTGAAGGCTCAAACGCAAATTCCGACGGAATGGTCGAACGTGATGTGCCAGAGTCCGAATTACGTTGCAAACAAACTTATCTCGGAAGTAACCGAGGATCTCATGAACTGCGGCGAGAGGGACATTAAGGAAAAACCCGAACTCGATATCACACCCGACGTAAAATATCGAAGTATCGAGTAGTACGTATCTTTGCACCTCAATGATTAAAAAAAAAAAAGAAATCTCTTGCGAAACGCGTGAAAATTTGACGAGCCAACACTTTGTTTAGCGACACCGATGACAAGAGCTGGAAAGCTACGTGGTACGTGACGTCGCACGAGGACATCGGCGACTTCTACGTTGTGGTGCGAGAATCCGGAAGCAGCAAGTCCATGATCGAGAAGGACGTCGTTTACAGCGAGCGATCCTTCAGAATTCACGATCTGAAGAAATCGAACGTCAAGTACGAGCTGTGCGTGCTCGCGCGCGATTCCGAGGGAAATGTCAAGCACTACAGAAATTCGCAATGTCAGATTTTGAATCAGCACAACTCCGGTTCGACCTTTAGCCTCAGGGCGAGCCTGTGCCTCGTGATACTCGTCGCTTCCTTTCGCACGCTTATGTGAGAGACTTTAACTTTAAATCTGCCGGAAATAGCGTGTTCACAGCATTAAAGACGATATTTTGGAAAAGAAAAAAAAAAAACGGTAAAGTCGTACACGCGATAATCAAAGTACGTTCACGTATCGCTAGCTCATTAATTGTTTTTCGGCTCACTCTTGCTATTGTTTTCTCGCGTTGAGAGACGACGATCTTAAAGCAAATTAATATATATTTCTCGTAAAAGACGCATCTGCGGTATGACCTGCGTTTTGTACATAATTGTATATCTCGCTCGAAAGTAGAACGTTGAACGTTGTGTATTATTTATTTTTGTAGAAATATACATACATCTTACATTGTACAAGTCACGTTGCTTTCATTTCACATCGAAGTTCCTCGACGTGTGTGAAGAGGAACGCGAACCTAATGACCGGATTCATGCCAATAAATTACAATTGTCGAGCTAGAGAAGGATGGTCGGCGATTAGCGAACGATCCGTCTTAATAAGGACCGGGCTTAATCCCACGAGATTAATCCGCCATCGCGGCCCGTCGTCGTGTTTGCCGCGGCGGCTAATAAAGCGCTCGCGACGCTGAGAAAAAAATTCTCACGGAAGTCTCGAGCGTAGTAAGATTTCATTATCTCGCGAAGGCTGTAATTAGTATCAACGATTAGGCAGGTAACGCGTCTCGTCGCGCTAAAGAGAGAGAAAGAGAGAGAGAGGGAGGAGAGGGAGGACAATCACTAATGAGGGCGAAGAAACACAGGAGAGTCGTTAACTTCCGCAAAAGGGCACGCCGCGTCGCGGGATTTATTAGCGTCATCGGAAGCGACGACGATTTTTGTTTCGCGTTTCGTTTTGGTTAATTATTCGCACTTCGTTAACGCGCGATTACCGGTTTGTTCGACGCGGCGTGGCCCACGATATCCACGAGAGGAAGAGACAATGCCCCTGCGCGCGCACGAGTGGCAATCCACTCCAGGTCCGGCGGATTAACGGGAATTTAAATTACATGACGCACGGCGTACTTGATTAATATTGCTTCGGTTGGCACACCGGAAAAAAAAACAAAAAAACAAAAAAAAACAATGAATTGCACACTCGCGCCGTTTTGCCGTTCTGCTCCGCCTCCTCGATCGGAATTATCGTCGGTTTAACGCTTAATTAGCGAAAGTATTATTTGGCAACGAGCGCGATCTTCGTGTAGCTTTATCCAAAGTTATAAAAAAATGTAGGAAAATAATAAAATATTTATCTTCCCTATTTTTTGTGTCCTATACATAACTTTTTAATAAAATCATCTTTAACTTTAATTATTTACTTAAAAGTAAATGCTCAAAGTGAAAACGTAAAAAAAAGCAACACGTTAAATTTAATTAATTGCGTGTTTGCTTGAAAACTTCTTCCTGCCTTGCATCGATACTTGCAAGATGCGAGATTTCATTGCGATATTGATAGCGATTACGAAATGTCTAGTCACTTTCACTCGAGGCCCAATAAGGCTCTGACTGACAGAAGTACCGAGCAAACACGAGCCCTCACGAAGTGCCACGAAGACTGTATCCCCCGTGAACTCGCCGGAGACATCCGCTTGTCTGGGGCCTTGTCGGGGACCTGGCAGACTTCTGCGAGCAAATTTACATTTGTCTCCTCCCACGTCAACAAGATTACCGCGAACAACTTCGACGCTGACTCTCGTTGTAAAAAAAAAAAAAAATCGGTGATTCAGAGGAGACACAGACTCGCGCTTCAATTTTCACACGGTTAACTCGATCGAAAAAATTCCCACACAGATTTTATATTTTTTAATTCCCGTGTGACGATTTAAATACTGTCGCTTATTTTTTCACAACTAACCGTTGTTACACAATTTATCACACCTGTTATTGTTATAATCTTCATGCCGCTCTTGATATTTACGGTTCTCACATCCTGAGCGTATGAATAAAATAAGCGGAATACATTTACATACGCCGCTTTGGGCAGTGACTCACGATGCATCCATGTAAGGCCCAGAGCGAGAGGTGCCGTTGGCCCCCAACACGCCTACGTTAAAACATCGGCTGCCCACCTCTGAATGAAAAATAAAAACGAAAGAAGAACGAGTTTGTAAAAGGCTCTTTTGCCGGATCGACTTTCGACTCGCGATAGAACATTGGAAGGTTGTCCGAAAACGGTCGCGCGGTGTCCCGTATTATTATATCGGAGCGATATCGAGTGCAGAGCGCACGAGAACACGCCTTCGTCTAAGGATACCCTCGATGAATCTTCTTCGGTCCGTCGGTCTATAAATCAATTAGCACGAGACTTGTTATATCTTCCCATAATTATTCCGACCCGCGAGCTCATTGCAGTTACCAGATAAGCGCTCGCAGTAACATATACACGGCCGATCGCATGCACACTCGCGCGATTCTACCATTGCAATTGGTTTGCGGCGGCTGCCACTTTCTCATCCGTGTGTCTTTTGTTTCGCGGTGACAGTGGCGTACGGAGCCCCTCGCCACAGAAAGAAGAAAGAAGAATCGATTTGAATGGTTTTAATTGCAAGAGAAAAAAGTGACGGTCGCAATAATATTCTAATTTATGACAACAGAGAGACAATTTAATTTCTAGTTTTTGTTTGTTTGTTTGTTTTTATCATAAAACAGAGCACGCACGTACACAAAATCGGAGTAATTTAAAGTCAGATGATTAAAAGAAAAGACAGTTAATTTGCATAGACTAATTAAATTTAATTGGAGTCGCGTAAGATCGCTCTGTCTCTCTTTCAATTATTTTTTAATTCCCACTGTATATTGTTTGATTCGCATCTACGCCACTGTGGTCGATGCTGCAGTCTGGGTCCGCTGACGGTTCAAACTCTCCCGCCACTCGTCGAGCCCGTCAGTGTCTCTCGCGTGCTCGCACGGGGAACATCGCTTGCCGCGCTCTCATCAAGGCCCATTACGAACGGTCCCCGGGGGCTTTTCACCGACAACGTAAAATCCTGCTTTCGCTAACGCGGGTTTCTCACCGTCGGACACGCGGACGGTGAGAAGAGAATCGCTTCTGCGTAGAGCCCCGCGCGTGAGTCCATCTAAATGAGAGTTCGTCGCGAATAATAAGAAAAATACTCCTTTTTCTCTTTCTTTCTCTCTGTACACCTTCTTCTCTTCCCTTCCCTCCCTTTTTATTTACCTGTTGTCGACGCGTATATCGCGAGTATACACGGGCGTTTCGTAATTATCGGAGAATCGACATGGCCGACCGTTTCTGGAGACTGGCCCTGTGCTGGATATGCATCGTCGGGTCTGCACGCGCCAATGGTGAGCGATATTATCCACGTTTAATCTTCTTGCGAAAAAAAAAACTCATCTGTTGTCGCTACTGCGAAATTTTTAACGAGAGAAGTTTGTAAAAAAAATATACATATGAACAAATTTTATTTTCCACGGACATTTATTTAGGTGGCGTGTGTAATAAGATTGTTGTTGTAGATGTGTGTTTTAAGTAGGAAGGTAAAACTTGTGTAGGAAGAAACGAAAGCGACACACTTTGGTTTCCAGGACGATCATATTGCGGTTTGCCGCGGTAAAATATATAACGTAGGCAATACAATGCAACTGTCAGAAAGACAGCAGCTTAGAGAAGCACCTGACGCTCGCGCGCGCTCGCTCGCTCGCTGTAACAATAAGTAGGATTGTCCTAGATCGCGATGCCTGCGAAGTATCACGAGGATCATCATCGCCCAAAGCGCCAGTCAAGGTTGGAACGTTCTCTCATGCGTCGCGCTCGTTATGACTGACTTTAAGCTCGTTATTGTGACGCTGCTGGACGTTACTCTCTTCTTCTCTGTGGCTTCACGGTCCGTCTATTTATAAAAATGATAGTGTCCGGCAACGATAATGCAACCTGCCGACGCGAACGCACACACGCACACCGCGCGCGGTTCGATATACGATCGGTTTTACAAGCGAGAAAGCTTGTCTCAACATGGCAGGCACGAGTTTCACGCGTGCCAAGTTTCAAAAATTGTCAGGCGCACCCAGAACGAAGTTTAGGCGCGTCTTCGAATCACGTTTTTAATGGACTGAAAATTTTTCGTTACGTCTGTCACGCGATGTTACGAGATTACGCGCGGAGGTATTATATATATATATATCTCTTCCTTATCTAAGACGTTTCTCTCGGAAGTGAAACCCATGAGAGTCGTGCAAACACAATGGTAGCGCGCGCTTTGCGCGATATTATCCTCGGTGCGATGTGCAATTAAAAAATAACCGCATTCAGCTAGGGAAACTCGTAATCGCGACACTTGTGATCGGGACAAAGAGGGACAATTAAAGGCGGCTTGTTATAAAACAAACATGAAAAAAAAAAAAAACAGAGCGAGAGAACTAGTGACATCACGTGCCTAAATAAAATCAATTTTTCTCGAAATTATTCAAACAAGAGCAACTGCGTTTCTTGTATCAAACTATTGCGTTGCCTTCGGAGCGGTAGCGAGTATTTGCAAGTCCGATCTGCCAAAGGCCTAAGTTGCCGCTCCGATTATTCCCACAAACGTTCAGAACGTAGAATTAATTATCCTTAATAACAGTCAGATATACACCGAATAAACTGTTGGGGGAGGGGGGGGGGTTTCGCAAATGCGAAATTAGTGCAATTGCACGCAGAACTGCCTAACGCAAGGGAAAAATAATATAGGTGGAGAGTAATTATCTTTTCTCGCGCGCGGAAATTCGTTCACACACGCGACGTGCTTTGTGTGTTTGAGCAATCAAACGCACACGCGTCGATGAATCACGCTATGATTCAAGAACCACCGCCGTGTCTATATTTGCCAATTGTTATGTAAATTATTGCAGTCGGGAAAATGGTTCGAGATGTAAAAATAACACAACACGAAGGCGCTTTTGAATCATGCTTTACGCTTCTCGAATGCAACGACGAATCGAAGAAATCGATTCGACTGACCGACCGGTATTAATTTTGCAAATTTTTAACACACAGTTTTTTCTGTCCCAAAGAAAAATCGATCATTTATCATTTCAATTACAACTCGCGCGCGGGGGAATTAACTACCGTAATGGACAGGCAGCGCGATCGACTTCCTTCCTCGTATCGTTACCCCCCGTTGAGGGTTGCGTCGAATTCTCATTCGCGAGTCGGCGAAATTGATTATACAGGCCTCGCGCGTAACGGAGATAATTGAGCCGACTTATGACGACGGGGAACGCGGACACGGAAAGAGAAACAGAGAAGGTGTAAGGATACTGCGAGAGTCGCGCAAAGAAAGGGAAGGTGAGCGGGAATGCGGCAATTTTCCGTGCTTGTGATTACACGCGTATTCCCACCTACCCCTCGCAGCTAGAATCCGCGGTTACTCCCGGAGCGATCTTAAACCGACTACCGTCCAGGAATTAAAGGGGGGAGATCTGCGAACAATATGAGGTAGCTGAGCCACTAATGTGTCCATAACGGGAAACACGCGGAACGCACGATCGGAGATTAAACGTTCGCCAATGTGCGTTGGCGAGTCTTCCTTTTGGAGCGCGTCCAAACGCTATTACGCTTGGTACAACATGGAAAAAAAACATGTTTTACAATTCAAGAAGATTTCAACAAATGAAAATCACGCGATGTTATACGTCTTTCTCGAAAGATGAAAACCGCGTTTATACCGATAAAATCGTTTACGCTACGCTGATTTTATAAACTTGCAAGAAAAAAATACGTATTTTAATAATAATTACAATCTGCTTTTCTTCTTGTTTGGAAAAAAAAAAAATTCTGAGTTATGGAACAACCTTGTTGAGAAAAGTCGAGTCATCGGTTTCATTACACATACGGTCAACCGTGCGTTCTTTTTGTTTTACTCGACGTAGGTAGTTCTTTGCATGTGAAAAGAAAGACGTTATTCTTCGGAACAGGGAGCTGAAACGCTCGAGTCCGTTCATGCGACGGGAAACGTGTGCGAGCTCGAAGGTTGTACGAGAAAAGAGAAGGTGAAATTCGATTTAAGTAGCTCGGCGTTGTTGCGCCTCGCTCTGTTGTCTTATTTCGCCGCTGTCATGACTATTATCATCATAGTTAATTGCCCGACCGCAAATGTGAGTATCCGCGGATTCTCGTCTTATTGTTTTCCGCGTGTGGTCGCCGCCACGGAGAGAAACGCGACGCGCGCGCAACAGCGCGAATCGGCGACGGATTTTAAAAACTCGCTATGAGAATGAAGTTATGCAGAAAATTGACGCGAGCGATGTTAAAGCGAAACGTCAAGCCGCACTCGCGCGTGTACCAGAATAATGGGATTTCTCGCGGTTTCGAAACCACTTGCTTCCTAGGATTTTTTGTCGTTGCTCGCAGAATGTTTCTCATGTACGAGTTCCAAAGTCGATTTTATTCATTATCTAGTCTGGAAACCGCAGGAGTTTTACGAGAAAGCGAAAACACGCCGCGGAAAAGGGGTGAGAGCGGAACGAGCGCGGTAGTAATGCCGGGCGGTTCGTTCCTGCTCCTCTCCACACGATCGCGCACGAACGCGCGATCAGAAATGAAGAATAACGAGAGTGGCGAGAATCAGCCAGTTGCGTACAGCCAGGAAGTGCGAGCAAAGGTTCATTTTCAAATTGAATGGAAGGATTAGTAATATTCAAAAGGGTTGAGAGTATTGCGATCGATCACCGCCGCCTGAAAAAGGAAAAAGCGCTGCTTGCAGATTCATCTTCGGGATCGGAGACATAAATAATTCGGGGAAAAAAAGGGTTAAGTCGGCGCCGCGAAGTTACGGCACTGTGAGGGATGAGGGTGTGAGACATGGAGAATGTACGGGTCTCCAGGAATGGGAAACAGAAGTGGGAGTGAGAGATCGGTTGGGAGAAGCCATAGGAAAACCGGTTGCCAATCTGCACGAATGCGCCGGACAGCGCACCGAGAGGAGAGCACCAAGAAAGGGCCAAAAAGACCCCGAGTTCTGGTTTCCAGTAAAGCGATCGACTTTTCCTGACTCGCAAAGGTCCGACGCGAACTACCGGTTCACGGTCGTCGACAGAATCGATCAGAGAAAACGGAACGGAAATTGTCGATCAATGTCTGGGTTTTTTTTTCCAGACATTACATACCTATCTAATAATAAAATAAATTGTTCGAATCGATAAAAACAGGGGACAAGAAATCTGCCTGATCACAAAAACAGCTGAGAGAATATTTTGATAGTCGCACTGATGCGACTAACTCGTAACAAAATAAAATATTTACAATCAATTTACACACAAAAGCTAATGACTCCGATTAGACGTGTACTCTTTGTATAAATGTACACGTAATGAAAGAAACTATTGAAAAGGTGAGTGAGGCCCGATTATCTCTCGCAAAGAAGATGCGAGCGTGACTTGATCTATTAAAATGTCATTAATCACGCAAAAGAATCAAACTTAAGACGGGTTATCCCGAGATCAATTGTTACACTGTTTGTATCAAGAGATAATCGACGTTGCACTGCCGTGCGTGACGCAATAGTTATACTTTTTATGCTTGCAGACACACGCGAGTATGTTCTTTCTCCGTTGACAGAACTCGGTCGCTTCCTCTCAATATTTAACGCGATTTTCTTCTCAAGCATCTTTCGCGACGTCACACCTTTCAAGCGTCCTTTCGCTCGACGACCCCAATTTTACGAGCTATTCAAAAACGACCAGGCATTTCCTGTATAATTATCAACACATAAAGTACAATCGTGTGTGCGTCGCGCCAACGCCGGCGAAAAAATGAGCCGGTCGCGGACCAATGCGGCATATCGAATGCAACCCTAAAGCGTCAACGACAGTAAACGTTCAATTTTCTCGTAAGTTGCAAATTAAACGACGTCCTGAACAGTTATTCCGACGTGGAAAAGAACGTCGGATGGATCGTGAACTCTGACACGTCATTTTTGCGATAACTTTATGAATGGCGACCCAACCCATCGAGGAAGACAAACTCTTCGTCTCTCGGCGTTCTTTAATGACCGACTCGAAAGTATCCCAGCTCCATAAACTCGACATTTTTCCGTGCGTTTCTTTCGGTAAACACGCAAAGTCTCAAGGAATCCTTCTTCGAGAATTAACACTTACCGGACGGCGGTCGTTGGCTGCGTAAAGATATTTTATTACACGCAACACGCGAATATTAAGAAATCACAATCCCTCGATTATAAATGTGTAAAAAACCTCTCACGCAGCTCTTGTGTGATGCAAATTATCATTTATTTAATACGCGCGTCTCAATACTTATCGTCTGTGCGAGCGAGCGTCTTTCCTAATCTTCTAGCAAATTACCATGAAATGGCAAACCCTCTCATGTAACACCGGTTTGATATTTATCAATAAAAACGACGGACGGTCGTCGTCGGACGTTGGTGGGCTTTTTTGTGAGATAATGCCGGGTTATATCGATTCGATTTGCGGAATACCGTATCTTCACGTCGATATATCTTTCGTGAACATGACCTCTTCTCCCGGGAGTTTCTACGTCTGCACTTAACGCACGTGTGCGTGTGTGTGTGTGTGTGAGGCCCGGCCAAATATGGCGGATACCGGTCGAACCACTCGTACGCACGCATGTCACCCAGTACACGCGTTGTAAAACGCGTGCGTGTGAACGTGCGTCATGCGTGTCGTGTATTTGCGCATACACGAGGATATAAACAGGCAGAACCACACATGGGATGAGATTTTTATATCGGCACTTTTGCGCGCAATCTTCGATGATGTTTAAAACAAACTTCAATAGCCCTTTTCTTTCGTTTAAATAACGCAGTTTGCGAAAAAAAAAATTATTCTCCGACTAAATGCAACGTATACGCACGCTAAATGTTTTTTTTTTTTATAGATTACTTAGAGACTAAATTGATTTTATTGCGCGAATCAAAGTTAATACGAAGCTTTCGGCGTCGCAAACAGGAAATCCGTGAGACTTCTCTAAAGAGAGAGACGCGTTGAGACGGTCCACATGCAATTTGTTGCGAGTCGTCGCTTATCTAAACAAAACCCTTCTCTATCATTGAAGTTGTCAAGGAAGTAGCATATCACCCGTCCTCCAGAACGACTTACCGTGAAATCTCGCAAACTTCCGCGTCTCCGTCGTGAATAATACGAATGTTTTCGAGCGTTTTCGACATTTTCAAACGGTACACACACGCATCTCTTCTTCGCGGCAACTACTAATCGCGTGGTCGACACTTCATCGAAGTGGCACACACGGGTAGAATGTGAAATATACCGGATAGAAAAAAAAAGAACCATTGCAACTTCACGGTGTTCCGCAGCATCAATCGCAAATGTAACGAATGATGCGGCGTAACTAAATTGTTTGCTCGCCGAACTCGCGTCATTTATCACGAAGTGTTATCCCGCTACTTTCCACGAGTCCCGCGGTTCTGCTCCACCTTGGCAAAAGAACTAATTCGTATAAATCGCCGTTTTCTTTGCGCCTCTCGTGCTCTCGGGAGCGTTCATTTTCATGATTGATAATGATCCAAGCGAGCTGCGGAGCTCACAGGTTACACGCGAACTTCGTCATTAGACACGCGTATAATCAGCCAGTCATTAATCACACAAGGTGGTCCTTTTTTTTTTCGCGGAGATATTTCGCGGCGCGCGCAACACGGCCGGAAGATCCTCGAAATCCGCTACTCATTCCCGGTTTATTAATAAAGACGGTATTGCCGTCTCCGAAGATCCACGAGATGCGAATTGAGAATACGAGAGCGGAATCCCCGCTTGATTGTGCGTGTCCTCAATTAGTCGGGGGAAGAATTCGCGGCCGGAGGATCGGAATTTCATATCTGGATTGCGCTCAATGCGCTATTAACTCGGTTACTTGCCTTATAGGCATGAATATTCATACGGAAATAAATAAGAGCAAACGCTTAATGTTGCGCACGTTGCAAAGGGGAAAACCAACTCGCTGAGAAGCTGACGACTGTGTTTGTGAAATAAATTTCAGTCGGGCGCGCGAGCGTATTCATTCGTAGCTGCGGCGCGTATAATATAATGCATCGCAACACACTCGGAATTATGTGAGTTCGCAACCACTTTCCGAGCAGCCGGCCTATAAACTTGTGAATTAATTGCAAATTAATGCTAATGAGGACAATAATAGCGCGGCGGATTATATAGGGAAGCCTCCGAAGAAAGGTGGGGATCGCATAAAGTACAAGTGTTCCTAACAAAGTGGAAGTAAAAGTGTGATCACGCAAAACTTACGCTCAAGGTCGCGTCAGAGGCACGTGCGTTTATGACGTAAAAATTATCAGCGTTGCTCCGCAAAGTGTTAACTAACGAATGTTAACAACAGTCGGAAATAGGAGATTATCTTCTTACCTTGCAACATGCCGGGAATCTGCGGTTTTAAGTGGATTTCGAGTCGTTTATAGAAATTCTTAAAAAAAAACCTACTTGAAGTTTGAAAAGTTACTTGATGCTGGACACGATCGTGAAAATTTGCATAAATTGCAAATATTTCCAGCTTATCTTATACTCAGGATTGCTCGTCACGTGTCTCTTGTATAAGAGGAATCATCTAAGGTAATTTCTGTTTTTTACGTTTTGTCTTGTAATTACTCTTATCGTTTGTCATTTGTACTTGTTGAAGCGCTACGTGTACATTTACGAACGCGCCACTATGTGTGTGTGCGTGCCGCATCACGTTTTGCTCCCATGTGATATATTCGTGATAATTGCAATATTTTATCTTCTTTTATGACTCGGACTCAGTAATTATCCCTGCATGTTATCTTGTCATTATTCTATCTAAACTTCGTGATCTTCGTGCGTATTTCATTCAAGTTCTATAAAAACTTGTAGCAGTCATTTAATTAGACCGGTCTAATTAAATGGCCATAAAATGATAGGAAAGTTATTTCATTTTGCAGCGAACAAACCTACTGATGAGTTCTTATTAATTAACAGCTAATCAATATCTCAGAAAACTTCGTTAAAAGTAAAACATTCAGCGTATTTTCGATTTGGCGAACACAAGTCGCAGATAATTCTCGTTAGATACAATTCGTCTGTTGATTATATTTTATAATTGTCGTAACACACACATACACATCCACGGTATCTTGCTCGTTGTATTTCCCTTTTATATCCCCTTTGTCGAGCGCCTTCCGAGGGAAAGAGGAACTCGAGGAAACAATTAA
Organism: Pseudomyrmex pallidus; assembly: GCA_014825455.1. Classification (NCBI taxonomy): domain Eukaryota; kingdom Metazoa; phylum Arthropoda; class Insecta; order Hymenoptera; family Formicidae; genus Pseudomyrmex; species Pseudomyrmex pallidus. The sequence continues at coordinate 9,131 of QVNV01015459.1, read as the reverse complement.
ATCCTGTGATCAGATAGCGCCGCGAGTATCCTCTGGAAAATGTATTCCGTGCTCGGGTTGTGTCTAGCGTAGTCCGGGCAACAAAGCAGAGACTGTGTGCCGGAAGTCGCGTTCAGCTGAACTCCGGAGCTCGATTCGATACCTCAGAGAGATGACAGCAGCGCGCGGGCGCGCGAGAAGACGTTCGTCGGGATAACAAAGGATCCCATCTCCTCCCGGGCACGTCCGTTTCTCCGCGCGCGTCGAAAGATTAAACTGATGATTTTAAACAACCGATTATCGAGCGATACATATGTGTATAAGCAACACGTATTTGTCAGGATAATGCTAATAGTTACGGCAACAAGTGCGAATTGATTTGTAGTCGTGCTTTAGATAAATCGCGCGAGATGGAACGTACATCTCGAGTGGCGATTGATAAGTATCCGAAACGACGCTTAGGATAACGACAGTAGTATCAAACGCGCGATAACGAGCCTATCCGTTTGACGTTCTCCTCAACGATGAAACTTGTCGATGTCAACAGCAATGCGACACTACTTTCGCTATCTGCGCGTCGTTTCGGAAATTTATCAATCACGTATGTCGATATGTAAATATCGATTTAACACGTGTAATCGAGTATACGCATAATTTTTGTGAATACCACAGCCGAGATTGAAGAAACACACGGGAGGGACGAATAACGACGCGTGAGAGTGTTTTGTGCACCGACGTGCCGACGAGTCGTAAATTTGTTTAAATAATCGCGCCACTACATGCTCGACGGGACGTCGATTAAATCGCCGTCGAAATAACCGAAAATGTACGTGTAACGGTACATTCTTGCTAGCGAGTATAATTTGTACATACCGCGCGACGTACTTATAAATAATTCATTGCTTTTTTCACAGCATCCCGCGCACATGCCGGCAGATAAATAAAAAAGTCCCGAACAGGAAGTGGAATTTGGAAAACACACGTGTTCCAATTGTGTCTGCTTTAATTTATTAGCTTAAATTTGTATTTTTAAAAAATAATGTTGTGAGATTCGCATGGATCAACTAACTATCTTAATTAATCTCATGCGACGTGTACGTGCGAGCATAAATATTAAGAGAATCGTCGGAACGATGGCAACGATTGCGCAAAACCTGGAAATCGACCATCAAACCGAGAAGGCATATAATAATTCCGCGATCTTTCCGAAGCTTCTTCGTTTCCTGAAAGTTTCTGTTCGCGTGCGCGATTCGTCCATCTTCTCCCCGGACAAACCGCTCGAGTTCTTCTCCTAGGGAGAGTATGGTATGCGATACACACGATCGATCTCTTCCGTGCAATCGATTACTCGAGACAGCGACGAACAGTGGCGTCGATTTATATATAAACGAGACCGCCTCGGAAGAGGAAAAGAGAAAGACACCGAATTCCAACGGCAAACGTCGCCTTTTAAAGGAAATCGCTCTCCTGTTATTTGTAGTCGTTCCTGATGCTCGCGAGGTATCGTTCTCCCCGCGACATGCCGCGATATCGGATTATATTACTGTCACCGGACGCGCCTCGCGCCTGTCACGCGATTCCTTTTGCCGTTCGGAAACGTGTCTATATCTTAAAAGTAAAAGAAATTACAACACATCACGACAGGCACATATGTTACTAGGCCAACATCTTCTTTTTTGATAAAAAAAATTCATAGCAAACAGTAGTTATTTGCTCAACGGGCGGAGTTTATCGCCGAAAAAGAACGAATGTACCGTAATAATTAGTTCTGGTAGCAAAACCACAAATGTTATGTGTTTTATTATATCATACGATATGGGAGATACACGTTAAGTTTGCAAGAAACGAACAGCCGATGTAGAAAACAAGGCAATGAATTTCCTTATCCTAGTCACTGATAGTTGTACTATCAGCACAAGTTGTTTAATGACAAATTCCAACGATATTTAGATTAATAAAATTTATCGCGTGTCTTTTTTCGATTATTTGTAACAATTATTTTCTTCTTTTTAAAGTGTCTCACAGTTCTCTCCCTCTCTCTCTCTCTGTTTTTACATAAAGTTTTATCTTGCAAAGCATAAAGTCATCAAAGCGCGCAGATCCGATCGCGCAGCGCCGAAACGTCGTTCCCCGTCGTAATAGTCGGATCCAGGAAGTCGGCAGGGAAAGTACCGAGAAGAAGGCACTAACTAGATACCCATCGCGTACAAACGTATATGCCGCACATCCTTCGCGCGCTTTAATCTCCGACGATCTGTAACCGCCGTCCCTCCCGGCCGCGTTCGATTCTCCGTCGTTTTCCCGGAGTTTCCGATCGGACGGCATTATGGACCGCTAATGATCGTTGATGATCAGTGATTTACCGAGTTGACGGCTCTCGCGAATCGTCGTGTATTTGTACTGCGTGCGCGCTGCAACCTGAGTTGCAAAAGCAATTGGAATAAAATCACCGTTACCGCGCGCGTTATTCGTACGCTTGTGCTCTTCTTTTATCACTCGACGTAATCTGCCTCGCATTGATTAAGAATTTTCGATCCTGTTACGTTTAGCTTTCGTCTTCTCGCGACATTCTCCGGATGCGCATACATATTGGATGTACTCCGTGCGATAAGACTCTCGCAGACGATAAAGCGAGTGATACGCGCTTCAAACTTTTTTCTCTCTGTCTCGACAGAGATATATTTCCGCTCTCGAATTAAATGTGTTTGACGCGATTAATTAAAACCTCGAAGAGAAGAAAACGAAGATCGTGAAAGTCGATCGCACGCGAAGCGTCGTCGATGCGCGATATGTCACTTCGGTGCGAATTCGCACGAAGTTAAATCGAATTACATTAACCGTTCAATCTGATCGCGATTAATTCTTGTTCTACATAATAATAATAATAATGTTAGATAATTCAAGGAATAGATTAGAGGAATCCGTTGAAACTTTATTAATTGCTACAACAAGCCCGTGCGTAGAATAACACAATCAATGAAGCAATCTTCGGGGAGAAGAAAACTTCTCTCTGCGGCGTTTAGCGAACCGCGATTAAACCAATTGACGGAATAAAAGTAAGAAATGAGATCCGGTATGTGGTTATGGGAATTTTTGTGCTGTAAGAGCAAGGCCGCAAAGAAATGGCTTTGGAGAGCCATTTCTGCGTGAGAGAGAAACAGGGATAAATACAAGCGCGGAGCCACACAGCAGTGGCTGGAAATTATACCGATTAATGCGAAGCGCTCATAATTACGCTACGAGCAAGCATATCATTTAAACGTTTCGCGCGGAGGGGGAGAGGGGACGCCTTTTATATATCCTTTCTAAACCCACATAGAACGGGAGAGTATATAGGTAGGAGAATATGCTAATGGAGGTCAGATTCGAAGCGAATTAATGCAATCCAGTTGCGCAGTTACTTTATATTTCAATTTGTGTAAAATTTCCCAACCGCGTGCAATTAACCGCGATCGCGACTGAAGTTATTCGCGTGTTATTTTACCGGATATGTCTTTATGTAGTTACAATCGACAAGTACACAACGATCGCGCGCTTTAGTGCGGTCTTAAAACAAACATTAGGATGTTTCGTTCATTACGCAGAAATTACATTTTCCGCTGCCACGTTTCTATTTGATCGCGGCTCGATCGATTTTTGCGAGCGATCCGGTTCGCGTTTTACCGCACAATAGATAACGCCGGGAGAGATAGCGTTTAACCGCGAGAGTCGTGCGCATTACACATCCGAGTTTCCTGATTCGTTTCATTTGATCGCGCCACTTCGATCTCAATGCGTCAATAAAAAAATAAAGAAAAAAAACTTGCAGCGTGTAGAATCGCCGTTCAATTTTTTTTTTCGCCGATCGGTACTGTTATATTTACCGCCGGCGCACGTAATATAAACGCCCGATAACACCCCGCGAATATTAATTGATTACTGTAATTTGCGATCACGTCTTCCTCCCGTCGCCCGTTACATCGCCCGTTGACTTGTTCGGTTTCGCACGTAGGAAAAAAAAAATCGCGGCAGATCGTTTGCGTCATGCCGCGATTAATGTTAACAGAAGCGATTACTTCGGCGGGGAAAATGCGTCTTCTTTACGCGAATGTTTGTGTTCTGGCACCAACTAATTTGCAGTTAAAGTCTACGTTACTTAACGTTTAATTGCTTCCGACTGCAACGAAATATTCGAACATAATAGGTGGGCGGGAACTTTGCGTGGATTTTTGCGCCGTCTTCATGGAAAACGGAAAAGCCGCTATTGCCGCGCGGGACCGTCGATCTTGCGCGCTTGATCCTTCGCGCGGAGCGAAGAGCCAGAACGCGCAGGAGCGCAAGTATTCATCACGGTTCTCATCTTAACACTTCGTAGTAATGGCCACAAATTATCGTAATTCCGACGATCGTAAATTGGCGTAATTTACTTCGCTTCTTCTCGGTAGCGCGCAACAAGGTAGCTCGCTAACCCCGCGATATAGAGGAGTAAAATGTCGAAAGAGAGAGAGAGAGAGAGAAGTTGAAGGGGTGTGTGTTATCAGCAGTGAAACCGGTCATCGAAACGAGCGATCGTTGGTTTTATCGCAAAAATAGAAAAAACTTGATCGGAAAACGAGAAAGGCGAGTAAAAGGTAGGACCTTGAAGTGGCGCTTTTCTCAGAACCGTCGTCGCCGATTTCGTCGAGAAACAATCTTGAATCTGAAAACGACGCCGAGGTTTTACGGCACGTTGGACTCGTTACTCTTGAGAGGATTTAGACGCGTTAACGGGAAAACAAAAATGAAAGTAAAGTCGCGGCGCGGTAAGCTCGCCGCGGCAAAAACCGCGTCGAAGATAATAGAAGCGAGTAGAAAAAGAGTAGGTCGAGCGAACCGGGCCATGAGAAATTGCTGTAAAATTAATAACGACCACTTTGATCCATCCGCGCGAATCGGACAAATCTGCTTAGACGAACGAGAGGCAAGAAGAACTCGCGTGTCGAAGGTACACGAAGAAGAGAAGGTCTAAGGTCGCGGATCTTCTTCATCAGTCGGGAGGTCATTATCGGTTATCTTGCGGAAATCTTAATCTTGCAAGTTGAAGGAGGCGCGTCGAAGTACGCGAACGAGGGGCTGAAGGGAGACGGAGGTGGCCGATGGCAAGTACCTTGCGAAAGAGTAGAAGGAAGAAAAAGTCGAGGAAAGGAAAAAGAAGCGGAACTCTCCCAGGATCGACGGGAGGACCGGAGGTGCATGTAGTACCTTCTTAAGTTTAATGGCTGAAAGAAGAGCGCAGGAAGAAATAAGACGCGTCGAATAATAAGGAAGGATCTCTCTTCTTTGAAGAAGGGAGAGCGTGTGTGTGCGCGCGCGCGAGAGGGAAGACGTGGAAAAAGACGAAGGAAGAGGGTCAGGTTCACGGACCTCGGGCCGAGATCGAGGGATTAGCGAGTGCACCACATTTGAAGCTGATAATTACGCCCGATAGTATCCTATGTGAGCTCAGCCGCCGCGAATATAATCAAGGGCGGGGATAATGCGAAGTAAATGCGCGATCCGGGACGGCAGAAAATAATACATCGTACGCGTGAAGGCCCTTAATATTCTCCGGCTCTTGGCATAGAGTTTGATTGATTTAGGACCTCATCAGCGCGCGGGTTAATTTCAGACGCGGATTTAATTGAGCCTTTGTCTGGAAAGAAATTATGAAATAAATAAACACGGGTTTCCGAATCGAAAAACAAAGAATAAATTGAACCGTGAGATCTCTTGAATTTTTCTTCAAGGTTTTTTCTTCCAAGATAACTGGAAATTTATTTATTACATCGCTAAACATTTTGCGTAACACCGAGAACTTTTCTCTACGCCTTTTCTTATAACAAAAGAGAGAAAGAGAGAGATTCTCTCCCCACACATCCGACAGTGTTCAATTTAGTAGCCAATGTACAGCTCCACAATAGCCGGACAATACGTGCAGACGCGGGAGAGTAATATTGGATCGCCGTCGTCTTTAGAAAACACGGTGACCACGTCGCCGCCGACGAAGAAACACGCCGCGATGGCGAGCGCAGGAAGAAGAGAAGAACACAGTGGGTGAGAGGAGATAAAGAAGAAGAGGAAGAAGTAGAAGAGTTGGTAGTCAGCTCGGCGGTGAGCGGCGACGTTCGCGGGGAGGGAAGCTAAGGGTCACGGACCTCCTTCCTCGAGAGATCGGCAGAAGATCGGCCGCGCGGCTCGCGCCTTCGTTACCTTCGTTCTCGCGAGAACGCTTAAACTCGCTAATGGAAAAGACCGCCGTGGCTCCTTCGCCGTGGGGATGTTTAAAAGCGACACGCTGCGCAGTCACGTAATTTACGCGTTAACTGCGCGCGCCCGGACGGCCCGGGACTGACGGACGTGCGTAAAGCCCGCCTAGATAAGCGCCCGTAGGACGAGTCGAGGGAAATCATTCATTCACGGCACGTTTCATGTCAGAGGTGACGTTTGTCTTCTCCTCCTCCCGAGGAAACGAAAGTGTAAAAATGTGACTCTTTCCGTCGCTGATTCGAGAAAGGAAAAGGCGCGACGACGACGACGACGACGTTGGCCGTCGATTCGCCCCTACGAGCGAGTATGCTGATGAAAACGAGTACGCCGCATATTAAGTAGATAGAACAATTTCAACGAAGCGAGGAAAGATGGGAAGGGGAACGTTCTGTCTGAGCGTCCTCGATGCGGTCGCTTCGCGCGTGACGCGACTGCATCGAAGATGAAAAAGCGATCGCGGATGATAATCTTTTTCTTTCTCTCGTTCCGACAAAACGGCGGCGAAAGACGGTCCCGTTAAAATATCGCGAGGCGATCTCTTCGGTGACGTTATATCGCCGGTGTCATTTCGATTCGCCGGTCGTCTTTATCGCCCGGCAACGACGGGCAGGCTCGCGCCGAGGACTTGATCAACGCCTGTCAGATGGTACCTGCTAATCTCTAGCGAACGTTGGCAACCCGAGCGCAGCGAGCGCGCGCGCTTGCGGACTTCCAACCGGCCGCCGACGCTGAACATCAATTTGTCTGCCGGAAAAATAAAAGAAGAGAGTCTCCCTCGTGCGCACTTCCTGATGCATGCGCGCTCGCCTACAATGTGTATTAAACATTCTACCGGTCGTTCAGCGTCCGTCAGCCGACGCGGCGCGCTTGTTTATCTTGACTTCTCGCGAGCTGTGGTCCGGGACATGAGCGCGGAAAGCGGCTCTTCTCTCTCCCTTTCTCTTCCGCTGGAAGAGACTTCGGTATCGCTCCAAGCGATCAAATGAGCTGCTAAACCACAGAAAAATCTTCCCCCGGGGGTTATTCCTCATTGATTCATCCCGGCTACCAGTTGTGTTATTTATCCTGCTATAATCGCGACATTAGCCGCCTCGTTTTTTTTTTATTCTCTCTGTCGCAACGAACCTGCGACCGCAATTTTCCTGCTTCGTTTTTTATTTTTTTCAATTAAAATAATGTCCACTTCTAAAGCGAACGCAGGGAAAATTAATGACGTCCACATAGTAGTTATCAAAACGTCACATCTTGCGATTGTTCGCACTGTCATTCATTATCGGGAGTCGCTACACGACACGCGGGAGCTTTGTCGGTGATTGTTGCTGTTTAACGCTCGGATGCAACCGCATGTCGGATGCGTCGCGCGCGAAACCGCACGGATCCTCCTCTTTTTCCCAAGTATTGTGTTCGAATCGCAATTACCGTCAAAAAATTTATTTTGTCGCACTTCAAATAGTTAAGTAGCTACCGCGCTCAGATCGTTCAAAACATTTAAAAAACGAATATAAAAATGCAACTAAGAATCCAAACACAGTTGTGTTTCCTGCTTGTTTTATTACAAAGTGCGCGTTGCGGCACGTGACGATGATACCTCATCGTGAGTTATTGCTCGATGCGCGCGCCGTGAAGAAGTGCGTGCGTTAAGCGCGAGAAAAATATTGCCGCCTCGGAATTAATGTTGAGTTATGCTCGCGACGATATCCTGGGAATTGTTCTCGCACCTGCGTTGTCGTTTCTTTGATGCTCATCAAAGACACAAATTTTTGAAAACTTTAAAGCGATCTCTCAGGTGCTTCTTCGTTAAAAAAAAATTTTATTTAAATTGATAGAATTTTTAATTTAGAAGTATAAAAATGAAGTAAAATAGTTCGGCTCGTAAATTACGCAGAGTCTAATATTTGAACTTCTTCGGAGGCGAGATGTGCTTCTTTCTCGACGTGTTGGCTTGACGTCAGCCGACGGTAACGGTGAAAGTATCTATCATAGAATTCCGCGAATAAACAGGTGGGATATACATCACCGCACATTTCCCGAGCGCATCGCTGCGTTCTTCACTTTTCAAGGTCGAGACGTTTACGTCTTTATGGGGCAATTACCGCGGTATATTGCAACTTAGTTTGCGGATACGGCTAAGTTCTGCTCATCCTTCCGTGAGCCAGAAACGTAAATCGTTTCTCTCTCGGGAATTTCTCTCACCGAATTTAATTTCTCAGTCAATCCGTAATTAACAATTTAGACCAAATAAAAAAAACGCAACGCAGTGAAAGGAAACGAAAAGTCTAATTCGAAGTTAAGAATATTAAAAATCTTGCTATATGAAAAATGTGTCTCGAGAATATTTAAAATTGCAAATTGTTTCACGCGAGATATTTTTCTTGCATTTCAGTGCAAAGTAAAGTAAGATGCACCGAGCAGATGATGGAAGTGGACATAGTGAGGAGTAGTCCGCAGGCGAAGATATACCTACAACAGTTCAAAGACTTCCCAGGTGAATATCCCCAAGCGCGTCGCGTTGCGCGTGAATGAGAAGATATACGTGTACGAATAATCGCGCAAAACTGTCCCGTTGTTACAGATGAGGCTTGCAAGCCGCAGCTTCACGACGGCGTTGCCACGTTCAAATTGTCGCTGCTCGAACAGGACATGCTGCGATGCGGCATCACGAGAGTCCTCAACAAAGTCACGGTGAGCCTCGTATAATCTCAGTTTGCGAATCTTCTGATTTAAGAGTGCAAGTCGCGAATTTAATTGCAAATTGATACCTTTGAATATTCCATCGGAATGTTTTTACTGTCGCCGTTAATTGAATTTTGTTTATTTTTTTGTTCATTCGAAATGATACACGGCGCGTAATAAGTCTTGATGATTGTTGACGTGTGTGCTTCGCAGGG
>QVNV01015458.1:0-30728 GCA_014825455.1 Pseudomyrmex pallidus | reverse complement strand
GCAAATGGCTCCAATGACCCGTTTTAGAAATTTTCTTAGTTTAAAACTCAGGAGCCCGAAGATATATTCTTCATTCTTGATTAATTTAATAATAAAACACTCGTCTTTCTCGTATTAAGTTTATATCTACAAATGAATTCATCCTTTCGCCGAAAAAGGTGCTTTACTTCCGTCGTTGCGGAAAATATAAATACGATGCGTATATTGCTCTCGCCTTTCTCTCTCTCTCTCTCTCTCTCTCGGCTGGCTCGCTCGCGTATCTACCGCGTATTATGGCCAAACAATGCACAATATCGGATTAATATTCTGAGCGGTAATGCATTTAGCACCTTGATTGCGACCGATGCAATCGTAGCTGCTGCATTTATCGGCGACGGCCGAATCACGCGATCGCAACAAACTAACGGGCGGTGTTTTACGTTACATCGTCTTGTACCAAATTCTTGAGATGTATTTTAATATCTCACTTGTGCGCTTAACACGCAAGCAAGATGGTAAAATATTTTTTACATTTTTACGGAAAAAAAATTTAATTAAAAAAAGTCAATTTAAAATTGAATGTTGCCAAATTGCAAAAAGAGCTTAAAGAAATAATACACGCACAATGCGTGCACAAAATGTATCGCAGCGCGCGCTTGATTGAATATAACGTAATATCGCGTACGTCGCGATAGCTCTTAGTGCTTAATGTTCCAAACTATCGTACCTGAATATTCGCGCACTTGAATGCAGGATGACGGTGAATATGAGGTCGCCTAACTAGTATAAACTCGAGCGTAACTTGCCTGTCAGAGTTCATACGCACGAGAGACCAATGCGAAAAGTTCGACCGCGCTCTGCCGAGGGTCTTTTACATCTCACGGGTTTATTCGCCCGTAAATCGTGCCTCTTATTTTTTTTTCTCTCTCTCCTTCTCCTCTCTCTGGCTCTTTCACCTTTGCCTCCTGTTTTCACCGACAGATAATCGATTCCTTTTCCGTTTTTTTTTTTTTTTTTTTTTTTTTTTCATCCGCATCCGAAGTAATTATCGGTTGCGGAAAGACCACTTACAATTAGAGAGAGGAGAGAAAGATAATTAATGAGAAATATCAAGAGCAGTTCTCCCTTCGTGCTCTCCGGTCCGCGCGCAAAACCGCGGCGGGCGAGCGATACGCGAATAGCTACGTCAAATCCGCTTGAGGCTACATAATGCCAACGAAGTGCGCGGAGAATGCTTTTTGGGGTTAATTAAGTGTAACACTAATGAAGACGCGCGGAGAGAGAGAGAGAGAGAGAGAGAGAGAGAGAGAGAGAGAAAGGACTTGAGCAGCTTTATATTTGCGGCGATTTGTGTGAACTTACGTACGTCTGCGGCATCAGTTCGTGAATAATTAACGGAGCCGCTACACTTTCTCGAAAATAGACTTCACGTGTGCGATTACATGAGTGCCTGTTTGTAAGTGTGAATTATTTAAACGATTCAGCGAATTATTAACGACTCCGTGACATTTTCTACGATGTAAGTAACGTTAGATGTCACACGCTGCCGCTAGCTTCAGGGAATCGTGTTTGTCGTAAATAACATCGGTTTCTCTTGTATTAATAATAAAAAAACGTAACCGCGCCTACATAATATATATCTTATCTAATAAAAAAGAAAGAATCAACGAAAACACAAATGAAACAAACGAGACACGAGAAATAAGATTACACAAATTGAGAAATTGGAGTTCTGCTTTTTGTTCGTTTTTTTTTTCTTTTCTTTTCCCCGGCTTTCTTTTTGGAGCACCTTCGTGAGCTTCATTATAAACCACACGAGCACCGCCGCTAGTTATATTCTTAGACGCTTTTGATGCCTTATTGCGACGGCATCTTCAGTGCTTCTCTATTTTCGAACGCGGCGACGTTCCATCCACTATCTTTTCCTTATTTCATCAACGAGGCAGGAACAATTAACGTAAAACGGTCAAGCGGAAATGAAGCGGTAAAATATCGTGGCGTGCTAACGCCTCAAGAAAGGGAAGAAAACGTTCCCGCTTTAACGGATTTGTCGCTATAGACGGCAGCTAGGTGAAAACGTACCTAATGGCGCGTTTAATTAATCCGACCTTGGTTATTTTAATTATCCGCCGGCACTCTCCTTACGCGCGCGGCGACTTCATCCATTTCCAGCACGCGAGGCACGACAGAGAGAAAGAGAGAGAGAGAGAGAGAGAGAAAGAGAGAGAGAGTGTGTGTGTGTGTGAGAGAAAAAGAGAGAGAGAAAGATGACAAGAGAGACGAGACGAGACGAGACGAGACGAGATCCACGAGCGTGAATAACATCGACCAACGGAGAAACTGTCTGTGATCGGCTTATAAACTTATCTAACCGCTGTTTCATCCCGATCATCCTATTGTCGGATGCTGACCCTTCCTCCCATCCCCTCGTCACTCGCGATGCGCGTCGATTTCTGCCGCGTGCCCGAGCTCGAACAATATCATCGATCTCAAACCGCAGGATAAAAACGATCAAACCTATTTTCGCAGCATTATCTTCTTTCCAGTATCCCTCCCATTGAAAAAGGCGCGATCCGCCGCAACGTGGAACCAGACGTGATGTCACGCGCGAACGAGCGTGATTTTATATATCACACGTCATCTTTCAGACAGTTAGAGAAGATATAGATTTTTTAATTTAAAGATTGGAAACGGAAAAAGAAAAATCTCGGTTCGTGTTACGCTTATATTAGAATTGCATTACGCCATTACGCAAAATCGTACCGCGGGGGATAACGACGAGCGAATTTAAACCGAATCAGCTTCGCGGATTTGACGAGATGAGATATTTATTGGTTTACGGGATTCAATTGAAGCGGGTCGATGATGTATTGAAAAAAGTGGAATTATTTTCAATTAAATATTTTATATCTCGCAACATATATATATAATATGAACGCGACGACGCCTATCAAAAGTTGCGGTCGCACTGGGAGCGCAAGCGAAGTTGGACGTATATCACAAAACGCGCGAACAATTGCAAGTTTTAGATATAAAAACCGCCACGTTCCCGGGCGACAAATGATTTTCTCTTTCTTCGTTCAGTTCGTTTGAGAGCGCCGGGTAGATAAAATAACTTTGCCAGTCGACTTATTGCGAGATCCCCTAACGCACGCGATTTGCGGGAAAACGATATTTAATTAAAAACAGCGCGCAACTTTCTTCTCTGTTTCCTTCTCGATATTTTCCGCCGATGAGAAACGACGGGATATTGGATACTATTGAGATTGGAATTTTTTTTCTTTCTTCTGAAATGAGAGAAGATTATGGATACCCTTTTTTTCTTGTTTTGACAAAAGCGCGGAAAGCTAGAAAGTTTATAAAATTGCACTGTAAAAAAAAAGAGACTTAAATGTCCTGACGTTTCAAGTAAGAAAGGATAATGAAAAGTAAGCACGTGCAAAAAAACAGTAAACAGAAGTTTCACGAAAACAAAGATGCAAAATAAAGTGTAAAATAATAATTTCAACACTCAGGAAACAATTTGTTTTCGTTCTTAATAATTGTCGACAATGATGTTTCTCTTCAGTCCCTTTCCGTCAGACTTTGCGAAGCAGCGATCGAATTTTTGGACGATTTAATTCTATCGGTACGAGAGTAATTTTAAATGATCTGTCAAACTTAACAAGCGAGTTAATTTAGAACGAACGAATCTCCCCGCGGTGCTATAACTTATCGAGTCGTCTACTGGAAACTCTTTTCCACGAACGCTAATTTCACTCGGAGAAATTATTTCGCGCTCGGCCGAAACTTTTCCTCTCTTCTCGCTCCCGATAAAGTTTCTCATCCGCGCTGGTTCGACGATGAACCCCGAGAAAACGGGATGTCCGACGTGCCGAGCACTTGAAAACCATGCTTCTCGTCACAACTGGTTATTTATGAAAACGAGAGACATTTGTCATCACGCACGAATTAGATTTCGAGATATTCACCATTATACATCTTCACACGCGTTTATCTTGTCCGAATAAAATACGGAATAGCTTTATAACACCACTTGTGCTTAATAATAATAAAAACAAAAAAGATTACAGCCCCTAAATTGCATAGTGTATACGGTGTTGAAAAATACATCCAGAAAAACATATCTAGAAAATCCATTAATAACGCCTTTCACATACCCCGCGAGCGCTTTTACGTACGTACATGTTATACGCGTGTTTGTTTGTGAAAAATATCACCCATTTCCGCAAAATTAATGGAAAGGACGAGGAAACAGAGGTCGTTCTTACCCGTTCAACCTTGAACCGGGGGATCTGAGACGCCACTTCGACATCGATCAGCTCTTATCGATGCCGCGAGTGTGTGTCCCGTCGGAAAGTTTTTATCTTTCACAGCGGCGCTTTGAGAGAGAAACGTGTCGAAGGATGCGCAAACTCTCCTCTATCCTCCCCTTTCTCCCTCTCAACTTGCAAAGTCGCGCTGCTGTTCAATATTGATATATTTTGCCGCTTAGGCGCGTTTGCGAGGCTGACACACTCGCTCCGGCTATCGCGTCGAGTTAATATTAGCACAGCGCGCGAATCTACTAAATCATGTGTCAGGAACAAACGGAATTTAGCGGGATGCATATGCGGTCGTACGTACGTACGTTGTACATACGTGGACACGCGCGATATATAACTTGATACGTTGCATCAAGTGATTTCATCTTTGCCGTGGAGACAAATTCTCACGTCGTGTCGTGACCGCCGTTTAAGCGAGAGACGGAAATATTACATGGTAATTTCCAGTTGCAGTCGCGCGCGCGCGCGCGAGATGCAACGCAGCTTTTGAGAAACGTGAATCGGGAAACTGTAGTATTTAATGTAAAAAGTTGTGTTATCGCGCACAAAATAATAAAAAGAGCGCTGTTCTCTAACAATCAAGTTAAAAATATCTAGTTTTAGTTCTTTTTTGTTTTTTAACAAAAAGAACAAGATGCTTTGCGGAGGAAACGGAATGGTAGAGGAAACAAATGGTATCGCTTAACGAGCCTGATGAAAAACGAAAGCAGGACTCACAGTAGGAGATACGCAAAACGGCCGAGTGTTTTATCCCATCCTTATTATCTCGAGGTAGCAGGATAAGCCGTAGCTGTTTTTTGCGGATAATATCGTTGTTTATTACTAGTCCGGGTAAAAAGTAACGAAAGGTGCCCTATCTGCGTTTTGCAACGGGGAGGCACAAAGAACGATGCTTTAAATTATAAAATTCACCAAGTAGTAGCAGGAGCAAGTGTTTGCTCAAACACGAGCACGACGTACGGAAATATTCGCAGTACATTTATGAGAGAGAAATTAAAGCGCATTTAGTGGCGGTTGTGCTGACGCAAGGGCACTCGGATAGATTAAAAACGACATGCTACATCCATCGCGATATTCGGGGCGGGTCACACAATTTTTTTTTTTTTTTTTCTCTCGTAGATATTAAAAACGCATTTTACACACGCGTAATTGACGTAATTTGATTCGCCGCTTGCGGAGAACAAAACCTATAATGACGTTTCGTAATTTTACTAATTTATTTCTCATTGCCATAAATAATTTGTGTTTCGTTCGTTCAAATATTATTAAGAACACATCGATGCAATCTCGCTACAAGCTCGCATAATAAAACCGGGCCAGCGGCATTTATATTTAGTAAGTAACTAATTTTGAGAAAACACGATTATACGTAATATAGGTGTTCGATTTACAATATGTGTGTATGTATAAAAATAAAATATATAATTAATCTGTTTAATGAAAGTATGATCAATTTGTCTAATGAATTTTAGATTATTTGGTTTTTTTTTTCATTATGTAGCACTAAAAACAAAGGAACAAGATATGAAAAGTAAAATGTGTTTTAATTTTAATTAATATTTGTTTCTGTCTCTCTCTCTCTCAATCACTCGCTCACTGACGCCACTCTCTCGTAGATTTTTCGTGTGCATTTCGACTTTACATGACATATCAATTTTATATGACGTATCAATTTCAGTGAAGCAAATAATTGTGCAATTAGAAAATATCGTCGGGCTTTATATGTCACATCATTGATCGTATGCTCGGCAAATAATTAATGAAAGTGACATATATATATATATATATATATATATATATATATATATATGTAGGAAATGTACAGATATAATTTTTATCTTTAAAATATACAGACAAGATTGACTATTTAATTCGAATACGCTTTCTCACGTTTCTTCGGTCATCTGTTTTGATAATTCGTAGCGCACGTCCTCTATCTCCGTACCATCAAGGCTCTTTTGTTCCTTCGTTAATTGAAGCAGTCATCGGTGAAAACTGTTTGCTCGGATATCCAATTAAACAGCCGTCTGGATAAATCGAGATGCAGTTTTGTTACGGACGCAATTTTCGATATGTGGGAGATTTTGAATAGCGAACAAAAAGCGATGTTAGAATAACGTTTAACGAAAAAGCGCGTAAATCCAGAAATCAGAGCAAATATCCCACACAAATTTTTCGAATATTACATTATTGTAAATTACATTTAAGTTAAAAAAATCTACTTTTTATAGCCAGTTTTTTGGCTTCGTTATACTCGACTACTTGCTTTTCATTCTTTTCTAAAAATAATACCGAACAAAGCAATACACGTGCATCGTCGAGTTTCGATTTAGACGAGATAATGGAAAATTTATAATATAATTTTGTCTGTGACGAGGTATAAAAAAGCTTTCGTGTTAATCGTATTTCGCAGATATGAAGCGCAGTCATGAAAATATATACGAGCATTTTTTTAAATAAATTGCGCTTTACTTATATGTTACACATCATCCGCACGTGCGCGCGCGATACACTGTTGTAATTAAAGTAAATTAGCTATTAAACAAGTCACTATGCGTGCAAATCATATACGATGGCTTAATGAAAATTGACAAACATGCCGTTTCGAGCGAAAATTGCTGCTTTCGTTGCAAAATTTATATTCCGTATATGACGACGCGTAAAAAAAAAAAAAAAAAAAACCGATGACGCTGCGAAAACTGATTCTTACGTTTAAACGTTCCACACGTGTCTCGGATCTTTGTTCGGTGGATTTTTAGACTTCTGAGAACCAATATTTGATTGGTCGGAATTTAAAGAACTTTAAGCGGGACACACGCGCGCATATACATCCACGGAGGACTCGGACAGTTTAACCTTTCATGCACGACCTATGAAAAATCTGATATCTGCCCACATGATGGCATTTAAATAGCCGTCCTTTTAATAATCCCTCTTGTCGATTGACTGAGACGAAGAAAAACACGTTCTATCGCGTATACACGCCTACACACACGCGAATGTTACTTTCTTCTCTCTCTCTTTTTCAATGTGCACAACTCACTACTGTCAAGCATTTCTAAGCAAATTTTATATACTACCTTACTGTGCACGTACATATATGCCCGCGCGCGCAGATACTACATAAAAATAAAGTGTTCTTTTGTAACTGAGAGAAACGCTAAAACGAATTCGTCCCCAACACAAATAGGAACAGAACTTACACACGCGTTTAAGGCACGATGACTCTCTCTTTCTTTCTCTCAAGTAGCAACGATCGATGTTTCAAGTATATACGAGTTCGCTGAGTGAAAGGCTGTCGTTTCCCTTTCCGCGCTCGATCTTACCGAATGTCTTCGCCATTCGGTTCTGGAAAGACACTTTTGCAAAGTGCCGCCACGTCAATCGCGATCGACGCGGCGCCCGAGAGATCGACTCGAATCCATACGGCTCGCGGAGCAACTACTTCACCGCGCCTGGAATCCCCGCTGTTATGCAAATTCCGCGATAATTCCGGACATTTTTCATTCTCTCGTTGTCTCCAGCCCGTCGCTCTCCCCACCAGACTTCGGTTTTATCCTCTTGGTGTTGGATCGCACGTCTGTGTCTACCCTCAGCGCAACAACGCTCCAAATCTCGTGACGCCGGCTTTGTTCCGAAAAAAAAAAAAAACAAAAAAAAAAAAAACATCCGATCCGTCGAACAACTCTGGTCGTTACAACCGTTGTGAAAGTTCCCCGCGATTTTACGTTGAAACCGATAAATCATTAGAAACTGTCTTACAACGCGAACATGTTTTTCGTGCAAGCTCCGTTCTCTTTTCTTTTGCGAAACGCGACTTATCGCGAGCATCTTTCTTTCCTCGCGACATCCGCGATCGCAAGTGTCCGATCGCGAATGTCCAATGTTCTCTACATTGTAAATGCGACATTTGTACTCATCCGAGAGAGAGAGAGAAAAAAAAACCATGAAAAGATGTGTCACAATGCTATAAGTCGAATAATCGATAAAGTATTTCCCCTGTGTGGTTAAAAAACACACGATCAGAAAGATATCTCTAAATCTGCGCGCTTAGGAAAGAAAGAAGTGTCGAGTGAAAATCGATTTCCGCGCGCCGTACCACAGCGTTTGTCCATCAGGCTTCGATCTCTTCACATCCAATAGGTGTGTCCACTTACGTGACTACGTCGGCGTGGAACTAACGGGATGACGCGGAGCAAATCCCACGGTAATGACGGTTTTACGATGGGAAATTTATACCTCTGGTCCCTTTCACTTGTTCTGTCTCTCCCTCATTCTTCTGAATCCAGCTCACGCGCGTAGGAGGTTTCCGATTTTTTTATTCACACGAGCGGCTCGCAAATGTCGCCGCACACGAATTGCAAAATTGATCAATTTATCCGCAAAGAGCTCCGCGAACATTTTATTAAAGCACTCCACTTCGTGTAAAGGCGGTTTCGAACTTTCCAAATTCTATGCTTCGGGTCTACGTGTATAGGTAAATATCGCTTCGCGTATAGGATGTGTACACAATTTCGGCCGGGCGGTGGTTACACGTATTAAAACCGAGTTAGAGACCGGTCTAGAGAGCGGTCGACACGAGCGAGGATGAGTATAACGAGAACTTGTAGCGTATACACGTTATAGAGTTTCTCACGAGCTGCCGCTAACTTTAATTGGTTTTCTGAGAAACGAGATCCTATTGCAACGTCCATTTAGAAGTAAGAAACATCGCAGAAGCGATTTGTCGGTCTCGTTGCAACAAATAAACGGCGATATCCTTCCCCCAGTTTCTCTCGCCACTTCCTCCCCTTCTCTTCACTCCGTCCATTTTTATCGCGCATCTCTCTCTCTTGTCGCGTGAAAACAGAAGATACTTTAATTTTTACATATAGTACGATCGAAAAGTTTCGCCGAGTCCAACGACCCAAATTGCGTAACTCGCGCTCGTGTAAAATAAATTATAGATCTTTGGTTGAACTTCTGAAACACTCTCTCGGAGACGAAAATTTACACTTAGTGTCTTCATTGTTGATTTGTGGAAAGCAACAGAAACGACGATGGTAACGAAACAAATTAATTCAAACAGGAAAGTTTGAAGTGAGGCCTGATTTGAGGAAATTCGAGCTTTACACACCTACTACCATAGTTCAATGTCGCATGTGTGTGACGCGCGCTATTGTGCACAGATTGTGCGTTCGGAACGCGCAGCTCTTCGACAACGGGAGGAGGCGTTCCTCGTCAGGTTTCGCGAGTAAATCCACTTCGATCGACATGATGGATTGTCTTTCGATTAGATACGCGCGTACGAGATCTTCGCAAGATGAAGCACCCGTTCGAGCATATTCGACGCATATATGAATACGAATCGCTTTTTAGCCAAGAGACAACTTTCAGCCCGGAGGAAACATTGAGTGCGCGCGTTTTTTTTTTTCGTAGAAAAAGAAGACGAAAGAGAGAGAGAGAGAGAGAAAGAAAAACGAAATGAAAAAAGAACAATATGAAAAAGAAAAGAGACAAGAATAATAAATCGACTCTCGACTCAGCACTTTTATCGGTGGCACTGTGTTATCTTTCTTAAATATTGATGACGGAACAAAGTAAGTTCGGTAAAACAACGCAACGTAAAGAATTCACGCGGCGGTCGACAAATTTCCCGGTATTCCCGGTGTATTTTATTCATTAAATAAAACGTGGTTTCTCGGGTCGCACATTTTTCTAACAAATGTACTTGCTGAAGTTATCCCGTACGGACAAAATTTTAACGTGATTCGCGTAACGGTTCGAACGCTTGCAACATGTATGCGCACACACACACACGTGCACATCGAAAAAGTGCTTCAGCGAAAATTAATGTAAACACATGCGCGCGCGGTAGTCGCGGCCGTTTTAACAGTGGTTTACGTGACACGCTGCGCGCAGACTTTATAAATTTTCGATTTTTTTATTTATTTTTTTTTTTTTACATGCAAAACTATATCGAAACACAAATACACCGGTGGATTTCGTGTAAAATATAACGTCGGGATTTCACGCGCGAGAAATTTTATTCGTTCATGCGCGATCTTACATCATATGCGTATTGCGATTACAAATTGGTGACGGTATCGTATATGACATCGTGACATTCAGATTGTCGCACGGAGGCGGCTACGATATCGGACGAAATCAAAGCTACATTTTGCTCGCATCGCAGGCGGGATAAACACGATTTGCTGCGAAATAGCGACGAAACGCGATGTGTGCCAGCTACGCGTGCGAATATCGCAAATCAGAGTGATAGAGTTCGCGCACGAGTTCGTTGTACGTACATGTACGTACATCGAATACAATATCCCTTCTGCGATGTTCCCTCTCGCGACGAGCGGAAATTCCGACGTGAGCGGGCGCGCGTATTTTCGATTCCGCGACTTATCGCGATGCCGGGCTCGCGATCCAATCCGATCACGAATACCCGACGACGCGCAGAATTATGTCGAACATATTGTAAGTGGGACAAGCCGCCGGACTGCAGATATCGTATTTCGGATTTCGAATAAATAATTCGAGAGACTTTTTCTTTTTTTTTTCTCTCTCTTGTCATCCGATATTTATTCTCTTCTCGTGCCAGAAGAGATACGAACGTACGTACGAGAGAAGTGAAGTATTCTTTGAAAATTGTTATCGCGACGAAAGCGGATTGTGAAAATTACGAGACGCAAGTACGAGAGCCCTTATACAAACGGCTGATCGATCTTCCGTTAAAGCGGATGCAGGATCGAAAAGAGATATTCTTCCGGGGCGAGGAACGCGCTCGGTGTAATATGCTTTGAACGGGAAAGATCTTGTAATGTTTAACATTTTATATCTAACGGTGTACTCTGTCGTCGAAAGAACGGAGTAAGCTTGCATGTGTAACGGGCCGTCAACCACCGGTTTTACATGCTGGCAGTACCGCTATATCTTTCAACCCACAACAGCATTTTATAGAGGCGAACAAGCAATATAAAAACATCAAAGGCACTAAAAGTGTAATCAACGGGGTAAAACGGAACCTTCGTCCTCGCCGCGCGCGCGTCTTAATATTGAGAAATTTAAAAAACTTAATCAATATAAAAACGTCGTTTGACTAACATGTCGGCGAATATATCGTTAAGATAAGGAGAAAATGTTAAATCATTATAATTAAAGTTTTCCAGATCTAAGAAATATTCGCTTCGCATATTCCGTGTGTAATATTTTCATTGCAAGATTAATTCCGAGCTTCTCTCTCAAAAAATTGTCACACAGAAATATATAATAGTTATCGGGCGACATAACGTTAGCCGATCTCTGCAACTATATCTCTGTGCTCTGTTTAATCCGATGAAAGAAATTGGACACATCGCATAACATTGTGAGCTAGTTCAGAACCAACTTGGAATAGTGTCGGACACGTTGGTCCTATGTCGGTCTCAGGAGACACGACATAGTACAGGAAGGTGAAACCTCCCAGCTAACATCTTTTGGTTAGATGCAAGGAGTTACATTCGCAGGAGTGCTTGTCGGTGTTATATTAGACCTTTAGGATCGTGTATCTCTGGCGCGGAGTGAGCTCGGAGACATGCAATGATGACATCGATAAGAAAATTTCGCAGTATCGATGCTCTCGCGTGAAGAGTAGATCGAGCTTTATTGCATCACTTTTCTTTCTCTCTGTTTCCACAAATAGTAATTTTTTTTTTTATTGCAATTGGTTTTTGGCGTTTTGCGACATGGACTTCGAAGAAAAACCGAGTTTTTGTAACTACGTATCAGAAAGAAAAACATCTCGGTTTTCATATTTTTCGTTTGTCTTGTGTTTGAACGAAGATGTCATAAATTGGTGTGTGTAAGTGAAGAAAAAATATTTCGGTCGGAATTGAGAGGACGAGGGCAAAGAAAAAACTAATCGTGTCACGGAAATTTTTCCTTTTGTTCAAAAAAATGTCTCGACTCATGTATTTATTCATAAAGCCAGCGAATTCATACGTTCCCCTCATTTAAAATGTTTTTCTCTTGCGGATTTATAAGGTTACGCATTATTTCTATGTAAAAATGGGCTTTCATGCAGCAACGATCATTTGTAACGACCAGTGATGCAGGTTTTATACGAAGGGGCGTATATGTACGCGAACGCGCGCGTACATCCGTCCGTATAATATCATAATATACAGTCGTGTCAATAGAAACGGCCCACATTGCGCTTCACCAGAAATTGAATTCTCGTATCGACAATGTGATGGCGAAGAAAAGCGCGCGCGCTCTCTCTCTCTCTCTCCTCTTCTCTCCGGTTGTATATTTCCACCAGTGCAATAACGATTGGCTCTCTCTCTCTCTACCTTTCTCAATGACTAACTCTGCGCACACAGATCGATGATCTCCATTACTTTTCTTACGCGTTTATTAATCCGCACGCATCGCGCGGTTTCATTGGTTTGAGCGTTTCGGCGTGAAACGAACTTTTGATTTATTCATCACGCTTGGCCTTTGCACACGCGGATAAACCAATCGCTATAACCGCGCATGCATGCAAACTTGCGCGTAAAGGTATCAGCGTATATACACCCTGTTAAAACTGAATAATTGCGCCACGCGAAAAATACACCAATAAACCTGTGCTTTTCACAGTTCGCCGATGCGTATTAATGCACAGTGCGTTTTTTGATGTTTTTGTTGAAAAAAAAAAGTAATAAAAAACCAGATTTTAAATTGACGAAGAACTTCGGGCGGAAGAAACAAAGGTAGTTCCAGAATACATTCTGTTTTCGCGCGCGAAACTCCGAACCATTCGCGATCGATATTGAAGTTTGCGAAGAGAGAACGTCAATATTGTTAGAAAGTTATACAAATTTCAATCTGTAGTAATTGGTCGCTATTGTTAGATTCGGTTGTGTTAACACCGCGAAGTCTTGTTATGATGTCATAACTATTAAGCGAATGATGTGCGGAGAGTTTTAAATTTAGTATCACAGTTTATTAAACGCGTTAATGGAAGAAAAAGGAACGCAAGATCGTAAGAAAGTTTTTTGAGTTGAAAATTTAAATTTGTGACAAGTGCTTCTTGCGTGAGCAAGAATAGTGAGTAAAACTAACGCTCGTAAGATATTGTGCAAAAAAACAAAAAACAATATTGTGCAACCGCGCATACACAAGATGCTGCAAATTCCGGTCTCGCGGTCTTCTTACACGTAATCTGCGAACTCCGAGCAAAACTCTTTTCCTCACAGGTGAAAAAATTCGAGCTTACGTTACAATTTACTTGGTTGGTTTTGCGGAATATTTTTTTTCTTGTTGTTTATACAAAAAATATCGCGGGTCGAAATAACGCGTATTTCGAAATCTCCATCATTTATTTATTGAAAATAAATATAAAAATAAATAAATAAATAAAAGAAAGATACGCGGAGCTATTTGTAGAGAAATGTCGAAAAATAGAACTAATTTGTTTGTCATAGAACTAATTGTTTCCAGTTCGATAATTTGATTTCCAGCGATCAATCGCGGCGCTTTATGCGGGAGCGCTTTAATTATAAAACGTTAAAAGCGCGATTACACTCGCATTTTAATTCGAAATTTATGTGTAAATATGCGTATGCTGAGATTTCTCACCCCTAATTGCTCGCGTTTTAATGCGCACACGTAATGCGTGTGGTGATCGGCGAGATTTCTGTGATCGGCGGAGAATCTCTTATCTTGATTAAATTTCGTGATTTATCGGTCGCATGACAGAATCTCACGGAAAAGTGTTTTGCATTTGCATAACGCTGCGTTGTTGCGGATCGATGTAGAAATAATATCTTCGGGCCAGACTCTATACGCTCCACTTTCGAGATAAAACGTTGAACGCAAACAAGATGCTGATGAGAAATAATTTATCTTCGGACGATGATATTGGCGGGAGAGAGAGAAAGAGATAGAGAGAATATCATGCTTGCAAAATAATTTTCGACCGCTAGAAACGTTTCGGCTTCCGCCCGTACAAACTGTTATTAATTTTGAAAGGTTTTTTGCAATTTCCGCGCACACCGATGCAATTATTATTTCAAATCGTATCTTGCTTTTCGGGCTCGGAATTAAAGTCGAAATACACGAATTAAAAAAAGTAACCAAAACCGAGCTAAAAGATTTTTTGTAATGCACGTTTAGAAAAAAAAATAAACCGAAAAATTTAGAATTCTTAATAGTAATTTACGTTTGGTGCGAGAAATAATTTACGCGCGACGAAAAAAACAATCAGAAAATTTCAACATAAACTTTCGGCGAAAATCGCGTGACTCGTGCAGAAACAAGTTCCACCAAATGTTTCTAGCAAAATCTAGATGAATGGTAGCCTGCGTATAAGTACCCGAGCGATGCATTTTGGAAGATGTTTCTTGCCGCGCCGGGAATTTCGCACATTTGGCGCAAACACGGTTATTGCCCCTTTTGCGAGCGGCGATATATTTCACCCAAGCAACAGATCTCCGACTTTTTCTTCTGTTAAAAAAATGATGTTATTGCGGACGCTATATGTGTAGCCGAGTGCTAAAAGAAACGACGTTAAACAGATCTGGGTCACCAGTCAATTTCGGAGCGCGACCTCTCCTCCACAATCGATTTTTATAAATTTAAATTCTTAAATACGCTTTTAACTCTTGATCAAAATAGAGAGAAAGAGAGCGAACCTTTTGAATAATATAATTTAAAATATGTAGAGTCTTATGTTTGACTTTTAAATTTATTTAAATATACATGAAACTCTCTCTCTCTCTCTCTGTGTGTGTGTGTGTCACTGGGGTGAAACCCAGTGGTTTGCGTTGTCTATTTACGAGAAATGTGAAACTTGCGACTGCAAAGTCGACTGCCTCAGACAAAATTCGTTATTTTCCGCGCGATTGTTCACGTATTTTGTTTTGTTCTTTTGCGCGCGTGTGCACATATTCTTGGAAAACTTGTCTCACGTAACCTACTTTGAAATTCAATTTTCCTGAAATCTATATATGCATATATCGCATTCTACATTTGCTTGTCTTCGCACAACAGTAAATCACGATGTTTCGTCGAAACTGCTTTGTGACGTCGTATCACACTACGCGCTTCCGTCAATAAAGAGGAGATAAAAGACGCGTGTCGAATCTCTATAAAGCACCTGCTTAATTTATTTTTGTCGCTCGTTAGCTCTCTTTTGACGAGAAGACGTAAGAACAAATTTATTTTCTCTCGTTGGATTACTCCATCGTAATATCGTCTATATCATCGCGTACGTAATTAGGATGAAAAAAAGAGCGGTAATACTTGATACCGTCTGTTAATAACGAAATGGCGTGCCTGTGAGTGGATTCGTGAATTATGTGCTTGTTTTTTTTTCGACGAAATACATACATATTGCTCGCGAACAAACAAACATTTACGATAGGTACTTATTATGTGTTTCATATTGATAGCGGCGATATATAACCGGAAGGACGTACACAATATCCGGAGATTGCCTGTGAGATTCTTCCTGCCCCACGCGATATTCGTCTCGCCTTTCTCATTGTCAGTCGAGTCCTCTTCGTCGCGCAAAGGACGGCGACTGAATAATCCCGGCCAATACTGTTCGGAATTTCGGTAACAATCTCCAATCTCCGCGACGACTTGTAGTTAATTTCTGATTGCAAACTGAACTCAGTCGTAGAGTGCTCACAGAACCGTGAGAATGGATCTCGCTCGCTACTAAATATCCCGAGTAACGAGGATCATTTTCTCGGTCTGTTCAACGGACGAATGCGCCACAGAAGAGCAAGAATGTCGAGGATGTCGTTTCGCGATGCGGAACAAATCCGTGCTGACGCAATATATAATCCCCTTCGTCTATAACCGTCTTTCATTGTCAAACGGAACGTCACGTGTTCATTCACGAGAGCAAAATTATTTTCATAAATGCGACGAAAAAACGCACAGACGTGTAAATCACATGAGATCAATAATTTTTATATATCTCAAGATTGATTGATTTGCATTCCGCATGCATTTTTTTCTCCCAATCTATTTGATTAAATGTAAATATACCACAATCGCCGAGTTAATTATTAAAAATCAACTACGTCAAGTGTCTCAGTCAGTATCAATTTTCCTTGTATTAATTTTCCAAACTTGCGACTTAACGTGGTCTACAGAGGGTCATTGGTAACGGAATCAACGAAACTTTATTCGCAAGTTTCGGCGAGTTGCGGCGCATCCTCGAACAATCCCCGAGCTGCTAAATATTCCAAACTATGTAACTCGCTTGCTACTATATGCGCGTTGCGTTTCTCGCTACTTCTGGACAGCGCTTCTAGAAATCATGTTAATCTTATCTAAAACGCTAATGCTGATTACTTACAACTTTAATCGCGCCGTCATTTCTTGATTGACCACAACGCGCGTTGATAAACATGTGTTGTTTATCAAACTGTTACTATTGGGTCGTTGCAAATATATGTATAATATTTGTCAAGTTTCATATTTAATGACCCAATATTTATCACACAGTTGCACGAGTCGGTTCCATTATCAAATTTGATTAATTATACATATACGTACGTACATATTATATCTATCAATATACAGAGTACAACTTAAATGAGAAGTCGATATGTGCTGGAGCTGCCTATATGCAAATATATTTTTTTTAGAAATGTAAATTAATACACGTGAAAATTCGAATTAGATTCAATTCTCTAAAATTCATTTTTTGTAAGACGCGCGCGGTCTGCACATCTCGTATGTATAAAATACTCCAATTTATCGCCTTATGAAATTTAAAAAACTCATCGCGAAAGTGACACTTTGGCCAGGAGTCAAACCCGAATTTTCCGTATTACGTGCAGAGAGACGCTTTTCCAATTCGCCGAATGATAAATGACCTTTCTGTTCACACTGACCAAATCTATCTTCGAATGTGTCAAAATTTTTCAGACACTCTATATGTATTCGTTTTTATTTGACGCAATAAAAGATAGTAATAGGCAAAGAGGATTATATATATAAAAACTATTGTGTGCGGCTTCCTCGTTTTCTTTGCTATCTCTCCGCTGCTCTCTTTTAGCATAAAGGGCCGATTTGAATGCATGAAGTTAGCGAAACAGATACCTATAACTCATATCTGAGCAACGTAGCTACAACGCTGTCGGTTCAACACGCTAAACAGCCAATATAACTTGAACATGACTATATGTATGCGCACGTCACCTTATATATCCGCACAATCTCTGTAGATTCAAACTGCAAGCTGCAACTATGTTTCCATCCGGTAATCACAATATAATTGGCAGAATGTATACGCACATAGGAAATCCTATTGCATTCCCGGAATATACAAAGCAATATACGCAAATATTTAAGAGAAATTATTGATCGATACTGTTACGAGAGTTGCGAAAATAACACTTTTATCACGAATTGTTTTCGCGCGATTTTATGATACAGAAAAAGCGCGTCTTTTAACCAGGGCTTGTTTTTCATCAGACATATTAAAAAGTACACATGTATAAACAATATTAAAAAAAAAAAAAAAAATGTAAAACTGCAAAGAACGCGAAAATTTATATATTAAATAAATGTCATCCGCGCAGTAGCATTTCCGAGAGTAAATATACTCTTGCAGAAGAAACAGAAAACTTTTAATAAACGAGACAGTATACTTTTCAGAAAGTATAATGTAGACGCTACTCTGGAACATAATGTGTATGTATATACAATATAACGCAAAGTTTATCACGTTAATCACAGACTCAAAAGTGTGTCAGATGAACGTGTTAAATAAAACCCAACATTCTAACTTACATATCACACGAGATCCACGGTCTCATCAAGCGTAAGTGAAAAAATATGTAATTACATGTCGCGCTACATGTGATTAAGCGTGTCACAATGTCCCGCGCGACTTTCGTGCATCAAAGACCCTCTTTCCCATCAAAATGCGAGAGCACGCGAGAGAACGAAAACGCGCCCTTTCCGCAGACGCGCGGACATTACCGTATTTCACTTAGGAACGATGTGAATTTACTCGCGGACAAAAGTGCGCGAAATCTAGTGGCGGCCTGCACCCGGTGATTATCAGGTCACCTGCAGCGGCGGCAGTAAACCCTCTCCCGTGCGCGCGGCCATTGGCGTGCACTTTCCGCCGCCGATGCGGTTTTCCCGTAGCAGCGCGGTAGTGTACGCGGTACTTTATTTTCTCGTTCAACGACCAGAGAGGCGCACGTCGTGGAATTAACCACCGATGCTCGGCGAAGCGACAATTTAAAGCGCCGCGCCAGCCGCGCGCACTTCGTTCGGGACACGATCCTATTTTCGGAGCATCCCCGTGTTTTGTTCGCTTAAGCCAGTGCACGTCACGTGTGTATGTGTGTGTGTGTGTGTGTGTATATGCGTGTATGCGTGTGTGCGTGTGTGTTTTTCTTTCCCGCTTCCTTGCTACGTTGTCCTTGCAATTCGCCGGATTATCTCGCTGGATGCGAAACGAGGATCGTCGCATCCAGCGTCGGATTTACCGCCACGAGAGACCGACATGATGGACTTAACCGTAGCAATGTGCGCACCGGGGGTTAAGTAGCTTTTTTCCAATTCGGTTGAAACCTCACTTCGTACGAAACGAAGACGAAATATCACGCGGCCTGGTTTTCCTTCAGTACCTCGGAGTTTTTAGAAAAAGATTCTCTCGGAGATTTACATATATATGTTGTGGTCAAAGCCCGAAATAAGATTTTTAGCATACTTTTTAATGTATGCTATTATCGCGGTGACATATTACACATTAGGTTGATTAGGTTTTTACGGGGAGGGGATGCTCACACGTGTACGATAGTACGTGATACAACAGAAATATTTCATGCGTCTCAAATGTTCATTCGCTGCTCAAAGAGCATAACATATACACGGCGCGCTATTCAATCAAACGTACGTTGGAGACGTCGAATGAAAACGATTGAGAACAAATCGATAACTTGCGTACGTTGTGATCGTCGCGCGTAATTACGCGAGCGTCACTCGCGTAAACCGATCTAGACTTTACATCGAGACGACTGAATCAGGGAGAGAGTTCAGTTACGTTGCTAATGCGTCTTTAAACGTCATAGCTTCATCTCAGCCGTATAAACTCGAAAGCTCCAGAGCTTTACAGGTTAATCCGTTAAGCCGTCCAACGGCTTGGCTACTTAGAACGCGACCCACATGACCAGTAATCTGCTCGGAAAGCCTTCACGCAAATCCGTGTGCGTGGATATAAGGCCTTATACGCGCATTATACATAAATTGCGTGTGTGCATGTACATACAAGCGCGTTATCGCTGTGTGGGTTATATAGCATTATCGTTATCACGCTTCCGTTGTCTCGAAAGCCTAATCGCATTAATTTATCTTTTCTACTCGCTTCCCGTCTCTCGCATAAACCAAAATCATTGCCCATTGTCAGTTCATTTCGCAACAACTTGATGCGATTGCATTAATGACCGCGTAATCTTCTGTTACAGCAGATCATTCCTGTAACGTAGCCGAAACCTACGGAGCAACACCAGTGATTGGCACTTATTGATTTTTCGTCTAATTGCTAATATCTTTTTTTGTGATTACTTATTTTCTACTTTGCGGTAGGATTTTTTACGGCAACATTATCTTAGAGTTCTTTGGTTGATACTCTTCAAAAATTTGTCAAGTCTCTAGAGTGCCAATCGTATTGTTTTACTCTATTAGAGAAAAAAATAAAAACTCTAAAGTTACACATTAATATCTGTTCAACGTAACTCTGCTGTGTTAAAAGTGCGATTTCGGTCGCATTAAGAGATCTTATATTTTGCACAATTTTCACGAATGCTCATTGAGTAATAAAGAAGAAAGAAAATAGACGACGCTTTAATGCATTCTTCGTGCTTTTCTTTTCCATTTTCCAACCTTTATTTCTACGAACCGACGCCGTCGCGTCGCGATTTAGTTTCGGGGGAACATAAAAGTCGGAGAGAACAAAGTGGAAACGCTAATTATTCTTAATAAGTAAAGCAATTTCTCGTCCGAAGAAGAAAACCAACTTCGGCCTTCGTGGAAAGTTAAAGGCGTCTTCGACGTCGTCGGTGCGCGACGCGCGGAAAAAGCTCGGGGCGCAATGAAATAAATTGGAGGAACATACTTAGAATTCTCCGAGACGCGAAGGATGCTATTAATAATTACACCTCGCGCTAGATGAACGAGATCGCGCAGTCGACTGTACGCAACGTGCCTCGGAAAGTTCGCTGATAATTCGGAGGAAAGTCTCGTCTTCCATAAAGTCGAACGATGATAAGTTCGCCGTCCCGAATCCCGGATAGTTTGAGCAACGTTGTATGTGTGGCACTATAAGCAGCGATAATCCCCTTACATCTTGCAAAGCCTCTCCTTCTACCACCGCCGACGATCTATATTGGTGGTGGATAAATCTTCCAAATAATGCAACGTGTGCCCGCGCAAATGAGCTTTTGGAACACGTCGCTTTATTTCAGTCGTCACCACCGATCGAATGAATTTCGCGCCGCAAGTCTTCGGTGAATTATCGATGCGATGTGATCCACTTATCGACTCTCGAAAAGAGATTGATCAGACGTATCTCGGGGTTTCTATTTTCGCGTAATAGGGAGGAGGGAGAGAAACGGCTAATAGGATAGGATTTCGTTCTCGATATAATTTTACTTCGGGCAGACGCGCTCGTGAGAGAGAACCGCGATTAGAGACTGCTTCTTGTTTCGCCTGTTCAAAACGGCGAACGCGCGCCCGCTGTGTGAACTTTCGTCGGGTCATAAATCTTGCGTGTCGTTGAAGAGGGGGAGTTGACTTGCATTTTGTCTAGTTCGCGAACGTAAAGGTGAGGCCTTTTCGAACCCATCGGTCGGATGACATTAAGGCCGTGCTTGCGGCAAGTAAGTTTGACAAGCGAGTGGATGTTGCACTTATATAATGGTCGAAGCTTGTAGCACAACTGAAACATACTTTTCCACGTCATTAGTTACGTCAGTCATAGTGCGAGTGTTTCCGTCGCAACATTTCCTTAAAATGTCGCCAAAAGTTCATTTATCTACTCGAGTCCCAAAGTTAATAATTCCCACTCTATACTTTTTCATTTTGCACAATCCGCAATAAAAAGTCGATGAGTTATTTCAAAGCTGTTTCTCCGGGACGTGTATACGCGACAAAGAGAACTCTTTGCCGAGGGTTTCCGCACGCAATAACCGACAAAGCGCTTCGCAACAACAATCAACAAGTATTAACGAGATTGTCGAATCGAGTTTCAAGAATATAATCTAAACGTAGTTTGAGCCGGAGAAAGAGAAGGAAAACAGCCGCGAAATAATCGTAGATAAACTTTAGCTCTTTAAATAACTAATAATACGCGTCAAATCGCATTTTCTTCGCTTTACTTTATTTGTGAGTTCAGCTTGGGAAAATCCGTTCCCAAAATGCTTGTCGGATTTCTAACGCAGTTTTCCACAGTGTAAAATTCGATTTTCCGTTACCGGAAATCTCTCTATTTTCGTTCTAAAGCGACGTGTGCGCAAATAATGCAATATATACGCGCATGTCGGAAAGACTTTATGCAAGTGAAAAATTTACGTCTCGTAATTATATATTAATAGAGTTTTTTCGCGAACACATTCACCGAAGATAAACCGGACGCGTCATCGGAACAGTTGATTTGTTCGCTTCATTGCTTTCCATTCGATTTTCGCGAAATTCACTTGCAGAATTCGTAGTTTTGTTTTCACTTTCCTTTACGTCGCAATAGAGTTTTTCTTTTCTCTGGTTGCGTTCCGCGTGTATCGCCGCGCGTTTGCGATACGCGAGCTACTATTTTTGACACACGAACTATTGGACCGTGCGCGCAAAAACCGGATTGTGAGAAGCTTCGAATATCGAGTTTAATTTAACTCGATCAATCCGACAAACGAAGTGGGCACGCGGAATGTCGTTAACGTTTTTTTTTCTTTTTTTTTTATATCCTTTTTGTCCGTTTTGTTTTTTTCGTTTTTTTTTTTTTGTTATCATTACAATGCGTAAAATATTCGTGCTTATTGTTCCGATTATCTAATGACACGTACGTGTGGGATTTTCACGAGTCTCAAAGAGAGGTTACAATGTTCAAAATGGTCTGACTGAAAATTGTGGCGCAATATTCGGGACATTCCAAGTGTATTTCCCGATTTGGCTAATAAAAACGAAACAATTTTTTTTAGCACATCGGAAACATTTTTCATCACAGTTTCCAATTTGTTTCTCTATTCGTTTCTTTTTTTTTCCGAAATAATAATTTGCAAGTCCTGATTCGGAATCATTGTAGATTTTGCCGCGGTCAGTTTTTCAATTGTATCAAACGCGTTTTATGCAAAAAGATGATATCGCGGAGAATTTCGGGATCAATTCGCGGATTGTTCCCGGCTCGGTCACACGTTATCAAATTTGAATAATCGAATGGATCGCGTCGGCGTTTGCCGCAAGTGATTCGCGCCATACGCCATAATCGATATCGCAAATTCCCTTGTCGCTTATACGATAGTACGCCATCGGACAGCATCCTTTTCATATTAATAGCCGCGAAAAGAGATTGGAAGTTCCAGCAGCGATAAAATTGATGATCTTACAAGATTCGTTACGTACGCACGAAATTTCTGTATTTAGACGATTCTCGCCTGATTTCCTTTGATTTTCTGTTTTAATTCATCGATTTACGTGCGCAAACGGTATCAGATCAAGAGATGGAAGGGAGGACGACCGAAACGAAGCAGAGTTATTCGTCGTTTCTGGTGAAACGCGTTGCAACTCGTCGCAATCAACCGATACCGCGACGCAACAACGTAAACTCCCCGCTACCATCGACGCATCGACCGTAAAGTGAGGAACTGCTGCATGCGGTGTCTGCATTTATTGCAACGGCCATTTGCAGCCGCCAAGCGAGTCTGTACGTCGTTGCAGTGGCGCGGAACGCAAGTCTCTTCTTCAGAGAGAAGATGAGATGAGGAAGCGGGAAAGAGGAAGAGAGAGAAGAGACACGCTCCGGTCGATGCACTTGGTCGAGAGAAGGTGCAAGTTAAATTCACTCGCGACAAAACTCGCGGTAAATTTTGTACCGCGCAAGCAAACCTGCGGTAAACGCGCGGAATACAATTTTGAAACTTAGCGCAAAAGAATTGACTTTGCGCGTCAATATATCTCTTTATTTTCTGCAATTTTATCGCACAGAGCAACGTACCCATGCAAAATGCAAGAGTCGAAATGGATCATATTATAAAAAATTCACATGTTTTCGCGCTCTCGTCAAACGCTACAATGCAGAAAACCTTGTTCGATCGCACAAGTAAAAAAAAAAAAAAAAAAAACGAAAAGCGAAAAATAGAGTTGTCGCATAGGTTTTATGACGGTCGTATCAAAATATTTTTTCGACAATGTGCGTGCGTCACGCGTATATGATTTATTTATTCACGACAAAATTCCCAAGTTGAAAAAAAATGCCATTTTACGCGCGCATAAAGCATCAGCGCAATTTTCCTAATGTATTTTTGCACAGGTAATGAAAGATCAATACTGATGTTGTTTATAGTTTAGTTACGAAACGTAACTAAACGCGTTTCTAACGATAATATCCTACCAGAGAGTATTAGAGTGCTCGAATGTGTTTGAATATTCTGGAAGTGCGCCGTGATGCGTGTCGTATAAATTGCGCGGCCTCGCGCTCATGACAGATGAGTCTCGTAAGCGTCGTTGTAAAGCTATGAACACGAAAGCGTTTCGAGAGAAGCGATACGATGCACAAACATACCACTCTGATTAAGCGGCACCGAGACTAAACCGTGCCGCGATAACTGAGACGTTTGAGTGATTTAAGATTCAGCGCTAATGAGATTGCACCGTGACTGGCATTGAACGTGTTTAATTATTTCGAAGAACGTGTTTGTGTTTATCTCGAAACGTGTTTATTTACTATCGAAGCGAGTGAGATATATTGTTTTTATCTTATTTTTTGCATCGCTTCCCGCGTTTTTCGTCGTTTAATTTTCGTAATTTCAAACACTCTTTACGACGAACGGAATCTCTGTCCTCCTCTTCCAATTTAGGCGATTGAATTTGCGATCGTTCTCGTCCGTTCGCAATCGGACGAAACATAAAGCGATTTGTTGAAACTCCGTTGGCTCCTATATTTAGCGCTCCACTTGGAATTTATCTGATTTCTCTCCTTTAATAAACACAGATACCATTTCCCAAAGGATGATTTATCGGAACGTCGTTCGTGCGCGTCGCCGAGCGGCGGACGCTTCCCTTCCGATCGGCACATTTTCCCGGAATAAATACACCTTCGATTCTTGTGCAGGAATTTTTATAAGCTAAAACAAACGTACTACTCTGGTAACGTAGACCGCCGGGCGGGATATTTTTTCCATATTATACTTTCAAGTTACGATTTCCATATGAGAGAGCCGTCGAGTTTACGTCCGGATTGCAGCGGCGCACGACCCCGCCGGCAATAAAACGAGACTCTCGTTGCCTACATAATTTATCCGATGCTGTGCAAGGGGCTTCTAATATTCATCCCGTATACGACAGCCATTGTTCTTCGTTATGCGAAATCAATTTAACGCGCCGCTCGAAGATCGAGCATCGCGACGACCCCGCCGGCTAATTATTTATCGATCGATCTTCGCGAAAACGCGATATATACATATACACACGTACTATATATAGCACAACCGGGTAATTCCAATCTATTGTTCACCGGTAGTAATATACCGGTTAATATATTCAGAGATAAATACGTTTCAATAAATATTTCTCTGTAATTTATAATTAACGAAATGCGACACACGCAAATTGCGGACGCAAAATGTCGCAACAATTCACGCTACGATTACTTCATTGTGCATTCCCGCCTGTGCATCTATTTTCTTTCGATTAATCTTCCGAACAAGATGCGTAACAATATCGACTCGACAAAAAATCCGTGACGGATGAGAAGAAAGAATCGTTCCAACGGAAACGTGGAAACATAGTTGCGCTTTTTCGAATAAACAAGTCGCCGTTTTGTTTGTAATGTTACACGATCGGTGCATCGTCGAGATGTTCTTTCTTTGCGAGCGGCACAAGAGAAGAGCCGCGTAATAATACGTCAAATCGACGACTAGACGTGACTATGGCTTTTTCATATTCAGATTCTCCCTCTTTGCTTGTTGTCGTGTCGAGAAAAATATTTTATTTTTCCTCCTTCCCCGGCCTGTCCGACCAATGTGTGCATTTCTCATGTTATACGCGCGGTTATAAAATGCGCATGTAACTAATGCGATAACGCATCCATCATCTTGTCATCCGACAGCGTGTATTCGATGCATCGACGAGTTGATCAAAATCCGATTAAGAATTACAAGCTTTGTGCTACAGTGAGGGAACGCGGCAAAGAAAATATTTATTTCAATATGATTATATCGCGAAAAAAATGTAAATTTAATTTGCGCACAATTCCCGATTTCTCTCAACAATTTTTTTTTTTTTTAATCCTTTCGAATTTTCCGCGAATTATTGACGATGCGATCCAACAGGTTGGTGGTTCGATTGTTATTTAAAAATATTTTTAAACGCGACACATAATGGCCGCGTTCAGCAGAACAATTGCCGAGTTCTCGTCTTGTCAACACGTTGGTTATAAAAAAAAAAAAAAAAAAGAACCAATCATGTTCGATTGCTAAAAAAAAAGCAGTTTGTTCTGTCGAACGCGGCAGATATACATCGCGCGCACATTGATCTCTGATCTAGTTAAGAACAAAATAAACGCCCGTATCTGAGATACGTCGCTTCATTTGCTACTCCAATTCCCCTGGGATTAGTCTGAACGTGCCGAACACACGAACACTTGAGGTTTGACATAATCGATATTAGCAATTTCGACGGGGCACATCCTAATCTTCGGCCCATTACTTCTTCATCAAGCGTCGAGCGTCTTATCCTTCCGAGAGATATCCGCTGGTCCTCTCGAGCGAACGCTTACGGAAATCCCGCGACGGGAATTTCAACATCTTTGGGAATACTAACTCCGTTCGCGAAAACTCATCGACGTACATCTTCAGCGAATCTCCGTGGTTATCTCTCGAGACAAATTTTGACGTAAAATTTGCTTCGCAAGTGACAGGCAGACACACATTCGTCGAATTGGCGAATAATCGACGTTTTCTCTCTGTTTCTCCCCAGATACCGACGCGCTGTGCTACCTTGGAGAACGGAGTCTTCAGTCGTCGATGAGTCGGACGAAGAATATCGAGTGTATTGCCGAGAGTGGTTGAACGTGGAGTAGGCGAGAGAGCGCAGCGGCGGCACGTGAGACGAGTGTCGTCGCTCGAGACACTTGTTGCACGCCGACCGTCCCTTAAAGAGGGTCTGTCGGCGTCAATATCGGGCCACGGGCATTCTCCGAGCGCGAGACAGGAAAACGGATCCCCCGTTCGTCGTCGTCGTCGTCGCCGTCGTCGTCATCGTCGTCGTCGTCGTCGTCGTCGTCGTCGTCGTCGTCGTTGTGATCGGTGCGAGTGCCGAGTGCAAGGTGCGCAATTACGTGCGTGTTGTGGCAAACGCGCCGCGTGATCGGGTCGCGCGTAACCGACGACGCAACATGTCGCGAGACCGGATGGCGGAGGACGACCGCGTGGCGACCGACGCGTGCCTTGTACGCTTGTCGATCACCGTTCGCAAAAAGTGCGGTCGTTAGCGAGCGTTCGGCCGACCGGAAGCGACGTGCTCGACGAGAAGTATCGCGTGGCATGCCGCCGATCGTCGCGCGACGACGTTCCACGGTGGTCAGCAGCCGTCGTCGGTGGTCCGTTTCGCGTGTTCGGTGTGCGCAAACGCTCGGCCGGCTTGAATAACAATCGGGTGACAGCGCGAACGAAGCGAGCCAGGACCCGGAAGCCGGAGTCCCGCGTGGATCGGATCGATATCGCATCGGGGATCAAGAAGAGAAGAGCGATCATGTGCTGCGCTCGGTGACACCGGTCGCGATTGTGGGCGGCGCTACCGTTGGCGGTATACGTAGCTAGCAGAGAGCTGAATTATCACTGCGGTGCGGCTATCACTACGTGGTAAGTTGCTATGTAATATATCTAGCATATAATACAGGGGGTTGACTTTCCGCTATTCGAGCAATCTGGCTTATCGGTTCTTCCTGGTGTGGGAACGGGCCGGGGTCGAAGATCTTTAACCCCTCGTAATCCTTCTCCTAAACCTTAAAGGGTCTTTTTTACTTTGACCACATATTCGAGTGCGTACGACAGATGATCGATAATATCTCACAATGTGCGTGTTGAGGTATTTTACGAAAAAAAAAAAAAAAACCTTTCGAT
The DNA here is from genome assembly GCA_014825455.1 of Pseudomyrmex pallidus. NCBI lineage: Eukaryota > Metazoa > Arthropoda > Insecta > Hymenoptera > Formicidae > Pseudomyrmex > Pseudomyrmex pallidus. The sequence continues at coordinate 3,109 of QVNV01015458.1, read as the reverse complement.
ATCTACACGCAAAATATCCCTATTGATAGTTTTTCTCCTTCCTTTTCTTGCTAAAATGCGACATATACGAGAAGATGGAGAACAGTTTATCATATATTACTAAGAGTTATATAGACTTTCTAAGCTTACGGCTTCTCTCTCCTTCATAGTCAAAATCAATAAGACGCACGGGCATAGCCAGAGAAAATATGTGCACCTTTTTTTTTTTTTTTTCATCATTTATCATAAACGTCAGAAACCTGAAAGTAGGTAAATTTTTATCTCGCCCGAGTTCAACTACCGCGTGTAGCCTCAGGCGAGACTGGCAAGTTTCAATTTTATAGACGATTTATTCGTCTGAAACATCGTATACATCTTAGCACCGTCTACGAATAAATGTAGTCTACACATTCGAAGCTTTTCAGTAGTCGAAAAACTTCAATCGTTCGAATTGATTCTTATCGACAGATCCTTTATTACCTCAAACGAGATTAGAGAAACAGATATATGTACAGTAAATGTATCGTATTGCTTATATAAGTTCTCTTCTCGTCGACTTCTCACTGTACAAACTCGGCACGCAACAACATATCTCTCTTCCCGCTACGCAAACGTTAACTTAAAATGTAAAACAGTTGTTTAAAAAAAAAAAACAAACTGTCTAAATATTCTAATATCTCACTCGTATTTTACGCGATACAAAAATATCATAGTGTAAAAAGTGTGAATTCTTTTTGCAACCTTCTCGTCATCAAAGAGAATTTACGCGGCGGTCGCGCAAACAAAACGTGACGATTAAAACGCAAACTTGCTTGTGCAAATTTTCAGGTGGACATCCCCGGGCGTTTACCCGGGTGGTTTCGGCTAGGACAAGGGAAAACGAAAACCGGAAGGCTGGATCACCTCCGTGGAATGTCCTCGGGCGCCAAGCGACTGGTGCAGTCGCTTAGGGGCCGTAGCGGGGGCAGAAGTGCCGGCGGCGGTCGTTCCGGCGCCGGTGCCGGGGAGGACTGCGGCGTCGGCGGCGGCGGTGCCAGCACCAGCGCGACGAGGCTCTACTACGACAGCGGGCACGAGCTCGACGAGATCTCGGTGATCGGGGCTGCCGTCAGGGGCAACGAGGGGCTGACGACGCCCACCACGCCGTGCCACTACAGGAATATCAAGTACGGCAGCGGACAGACGCTTTGCAGCATCGCCGGATTGCCCGCCCCCGCCGCACCCACGCACAAAACACAGACCGGTGAGTCCGATGGTGAATCTTTTTAGATGTGTCTGCGATGTTCTACACAAGCCGACTGGCGGCTTTACTTCGGGGATGAATGGTTCTGTATAAAGCGATCTCGATGCTTTGACAGCATTTTGTCGAAGCTCTCGTACTTTTGAGTATTTTATTTTATTTGTAATGCTTTTGCAACTTCACTATATTACATCGAAACATCTACGTGAATTGAACTGCGAGGGAGTATTACGTATTTATTATTATAAGCTGGGAACGACGCATTGTGGAATTATGCACTGCGAGTAGCAAAAAAAATTTTGAATAAACTGATGGCGTGTGATGTGAACCATTCATTTTTATTACCGCGCGCGTATTCCCTCTCGCGCGTTCGGACAATCGCAGAAGTCGTCGCAGAAGATTTCGGTAGTTCTCGACGAACTGCAACGCGATATTCATTGACACACAGCGCGGAGAATATATTTGCGCGCCACATAAAAAACCAAGAATTCTCTCCCAAAGCGAGCAACAACGACGTCTCTCTTATGTTCTTCGTACTTTCCAATCTTCTCGCGTAACTTATTACGCTCCATATAAACAGCCGTAAATTCTCGTTCGCGTCTCTAAGAAGCGAGGGTTTTCACTTAGAAAACGCAGACTCCGCTCTCTCTCTATCTCTCTCTACTTATATACTCTCTCCTCGCGAGCACTTTTTTAATCTTCGCGCTTTAAGGAAAAAGCAGCGCGCCGGCCGGCCTTTTCTCGCGCTTTTTCTTCTTTTTTTTCCCCCCCGAGCAACAATCCTTCCCCGGTTTTTCTCGGCGCGCGGCCTTTATCGCGACCTCACGTCTATAATTCCGCACGACGGGACATCTCGTGCCCGGGACTTTCACGACTACAACCACTGTATATATACGTAAAACCATGTACGTAACTACGTCTCCAACTGTGCGAGAGAGACTCTTTTGTCCTCCGACATCCTCTGACGATACGAAAACGCAGTTCGCGTATTTTTTTTTGTGTGCCGCTTGGCAAGAGCTATCCGGTGAAATTGCGTCTCTTGATCACGAAGCGCGCTCTCGAGCTATCAAATGACAAATGTACTTTCCGCTTGTATCGTTGTGACTTGCGGATCTCGTTCTAACTGCGCACGAGAGATATTTATCAAAGAGCGCACAGAAACGCGCAGAGAAACCGTGATAAGAGAGATACGCTCGCGTCCCGTGGCTGCTCCTTCTCGAGCACATTAATCTTTTCCACTTGTCTCGAAACTTGAGCGAGATCTTAATGATCACGCGAATAATCGAGAGCTGAAACTAGATTTTATTTTTCTTTCTTTTTCATTTACTTTGTAATTATCCGATCGAATAGACGTGCGTGCGGAAAAACGCGCGCGAAGAAATTAGACTATAAACAAAATGTGATAATGACCGTGCGATCATCGTTTTGGGAAGAATTACGAGAAATGCGTACGAAAAGAGACGAAGGTGCGATTCTTATTACTCTCGCGTATCTCCCTTGCGGGAGATATTGTAGGAGAGCGATATAAAATTAAGATCGTCGTTAACTGATTGCGGCGATACGTTGATTGTCGATAATGTTGAGCAATCGTTAGAAGCTTCGGCTTCAATATCTTTGATCGTAAACGCGAAAAGCTTTATATCTACCTGCCTCCCTCGTTGGATCTCGCCAGCGACGGTACGACCGGGGACGATAATACTAATCCGCTAATCGACAGTCATCGGCATTGGCAGCATCGGTGCCGATGATGGTATCGCCGGAAATTTACGAGCAACGGATTTCGATAATGGCCGATCTCTGATTCGTAGACATCTCCATTCTCTTGACCTAATTACCGACGCGTACGAGAGAGAGAGAGAGAGAGAGAGAGAGAGAGAGAGAGATCGATAA